>ML326347.1:0-140902 GCA_005239505.1 Nicotiana paniculata | reverse complement strand
GGTTCGCAGACAATTTAAACAGAGTCAAATTTCCTCCATTTGGGTTTAAGATAAACCGGTGACTTGGAACACCAAATAAACTATTCCAAGTGGCGACTCTAATAAATAAAATAACCCCATTTCGAATAATGTCACTTCAATTGGAAAAACTCTCATACCCCTTTTGGGGCGTATAAAAAGGGAGGTGTGACAAGTACATATCATGCTATAAAAGCGATTGAGGAATTCTTGCTCTAGTTCATCCCAGCTATCAACAGATCAACCTCGAGGTACGTGTACCAATCCAAAGCATTTCTTTTTAATGAGCAGACAAACTGTTTGACGAGGTAATCTCCATAAGTCCCAGCATTGTTGCATGTCTCAACAAAGTGCGCCACATGTTGCTTTGGATTGCCTTTGCCATCAAACTGTTGAAATTTCGGAGGTTGATAGCCAGCAGGCATCTTCAACATATCGATCCTTAAAGTGTACGGATTTGCGTAGTTAAAGGAGGACTTCGAAGCGACTTCATATTTTTCTTATAGTCCTTTCAATAAAATCGTTTAGTTGATTTATTGGAATCATCACTTCCGAAAAGACGGTAATTTCCTTAGTGAATGCAACTTGTCGTGGGGGAGGATCAATCTCTTGAACTTCTAGGAGTTTACCAGGTGCATGGGTGGATTCTTCTTCTATCAAGATTCCCACCCTACCTGTTAGTTTGTCGATCCTAGCATCTTGATTTTGCATGCACTTGGTCAAGCCAGGGATTGCTTCTGTCAAGTTTGCCAACTGCTCCTCCACAGATGAACTGTTTGTCCCCATGGCTTGCATGATTGTCATGGACGATGGAGAGTAGGATGGATTTTCACACAGATTGATCCTTGATTGGCTCACGCTATGTGGTGTAATTAGGGAGGATCCATCGCTTGAAGTGTCATCATCTTCCTTCACAGCAGAGTGCTTGGATCCGAAGAGGTCAAGCAGAGCAAGAGTTTTCTTGATTTTGTCAGCAACATCACTTCCTCCTTCGGGTGCATTTGTGGAAGATCTTGATCCTTTTAAGGATGAATATCCAAAAATAGGGGTAGATGCGGACGACACTTGGGGTGCTTGTTGTCCTAACGAGCTTCTTTTCTCCTCGTAACTGGTCCAAAGCTTCCAAAGGTAACTTCTAGTATGTTTTCCGCATCAGCATAGAACCTGGAATTGGTAGCCTTGGCGGAAGTTGAACTGGAGTTGATTTTCTTGGAAGCCATTTCGTTGTTCTTAAACTTTGGTGATTGAAAAATTGAGGTGAGAGGTAGATATTGTCCCGCTGGGCGTGCCAGAATTTGTAGACAATAAATTGCGTCAAGAAAATAAAATCAAGACCGAAAAATATCGCAACAGTCGTAGTATTTTATTTCAAATATTTGAGTGTTACAATCTCTAAGAATCCTCTTATTCTACTTTTCAACGGTAAATAAAAGATCCTTCGAGCTTAATCTTGAATTTTATTTGATTTTAATTCAAGTCCTTGAGGCCTGATCTTGGTCTTGACGTATTTTTAATCCAAGGGCTTGCAGCTTGATCTTGAATCTTCGTCTTGATCTTTTAATCCTTAGAACACTTGAATGCTTGTAGCTTTTAGAGAAATCCGCAGCGTTTGATCCACGAGCTCCCTCTTGCTTCTTGTTATAACTTCTGGTGTCTTTTCTGGGTTATGAACACCCCTATTTATAGTTGTGGGAGGGAAGAGTTATGATAACAACAAACTCTTTCCGACCAATTAAATTGAAGTGTCACAAGGCCGCATTTGATTGGCCAGAACATGTCATTTGCACACGTGGCGTGATTATATTGGCCTTATAATTTGACTTAGCATGCCTTGTCATTTTGACACGTGGCAAAATCATATTGACTCTTTCGTTTGACTTGACGTGCCACACCATTTGACGCATGGCACCAAACTAGGCCTCTAGGTAGATGACAATTTGGGCTTAATAAAGTGGGCTCATCACTTTAGCCCAATTAAATGGGCTAGTCCGATGGATTAAAACTTATTTATTTAATCCATATATATTGGACTTATATAATTAATTCAATTATATTACCCCATAATATTTATTTGGACCAATATATCTTGAATTTAAAATATAGTCCAAATTATTTTATGGATTTAATTTAAATAAAATTTATATGCCTGCAGGTACATAATTTAGCATATCAAAACATAATAAAGTGAAAAAACTAACATGGGAGCGGATCATAGCTAACATGAATGCCTTAAGTACATTACAAGTATGAGCTAGTCATTACAATGATTCAGGACAAAGCAGGAAAGCAGACTCATGTTAGGAAACAAAGATAAACATCCAGATACCAATCTACTAGTCTAAGCGAGTTTAAGGGAGTCCAAATTATTCATTTTAAGCATGTACAAATACATATTTCAGGACTGAAAGTTTTAGGTAAAATCAATGCTAAAGAATTTCATATTATGAAACAAATTCAATGCCAACAAAGTTGCACTCAGTGATGGACTAGGAAACATATTAGGTCATAAAATTTCAGAAGTATGAATATGCAAATCATGAACACAGAAAAATGAAATTGCAAAAGCTAAGAAACATACCAGTTATCAATTGACAAATACACAATAAGGAATAATAAATTTCACAGTATTCTGAACGCCAACAAAAAGCAATAGAACCCAAGATCTTAGTGTGTCAGAGTTCTCAAAGGCTTCAAACGAACCTCAGGCAGTGCTCGCACCAAGAAAAGTTGAAAAAAATCAAATTACAATGGCCTTGGCTTTCAGCCGGCCAAGAGCCAAAGTAGAGAACGAGAGAATAATAGAGTAATAGCTTTGAGTTTTTAGTAAATCCAGTGGTAAAAATATGAATTAAAGGGGAATGGGTAGGGTTTATAGTGCAGTAGAAATCAAGCAAACGAATCAAGGAAACGCTATAAAATCAACACAAATAAGGAAATAATAATATGCAGAATCAATAAAAAATCGGAATGGGGAAAATATTAGGTAAACCTTAATTGAGAGAAATTAAGGATTCGAAAAAAAACTCGGTGAATCGACTTGCCATGAACGTATATAGACGAAATACTGTCTAGATTTTAAAGGTTGAGGAAGATTCTCACATGATTCCAGGTTTGGTACTTCCTAAAAATAGGCAAGTACTAAGTAATACTAAAATCATGTAAGTAACATGGAGATGGGCATATATGGAAGGCAAATCATAAGAGGATTCCATATCAAGGTCAAAATTAAAGATAATTGGGGTGTGACGGCTAGGGTTCGTGAAAGATAGAGGAGTAACATAGAGAACAAAGGCGTAGATATTTAGGGAATGGGGATTAGGGTTAGGGTGAAGGATATAAGGAAAGGGGTGGGATGTTGTGAGCCGTTGATCAACGGCTGGGACTAAAACAGGTCGGGGTCGGTTTTTGGACTGAGTTGGGGAATTAGGTCATTTGGGCCGATGAGGTTGTTGGGCCATGGATTAATTTGGATCTTAATGGTCCGAAATTAATTCCAATTTCGGGACAAATTTAAAAATAGGCAACTAGGGAAAATTAATTTAAATAAAAACAGTTAAATAAATATATAAAAATTCTATTTATGAAAATTAATACTTTAAAATAATAGTAGAAGATTATAAAATATAAAAAATATTATTTTGACCCTAAACAAAATGACAAATGTAATAAAAATGCAAAATATAGGCTATGCACGCAAGATTGTGCAAATAGCTTAAAAATACTATTGTAATTATATAACAAGAAAAAATATTTGAAATATGTATTATGGATGTAAATAATAATTTTAGGTAATTAAGTCATCATAAAATAATTTAGAGGAATAATTAATAAATATTCAAGTAATTTAAATGTAAGAAAATCAATTTTGAAGCTCTAAAATTATGGGAAAATATAGAAAGTACTTGTAAGCTAAATAATGATGAAAAATGATATTTTTGAAAGTATATATACTATTTGAGAAAATATGAGGACAAAATTGGGTATCAACACTATGTACGGTTGACCTATTCTAATTTGTAGAGTAATAACAGAAATATTATATTTGTACAACTAACTATATTCCCTCACATGCTAGTCACATGGGAGAAGGAAGCTTCTAATATTAAAATTATCAAATGGTGTATAATTGATCTATCATAAGCTCCAAGGGTTGTGACTCTTGCACCTGTCACAATCATCGAGCTGAGTATAACATGGTTATATCGAACTCAACATATTTGGTCGGAATAGATAGATCTTCTAGTTCGTCTTCTTATTCACCCTTATTCTTTATCTCTAAGTAAAGCTCCATGAAAATTAGAATTTGGATGTGGTTTCTTCTTCTTAACACCCCCCCCCCCAAGTTGAAGGGTAACTTTGTGACACCTAACTTACTCAAAATCTTGTTATGAGAAACCCCAGAAAGTGTCTTTGTGAAGAGATCTACTAGTTGATCTTTAGAAGGAATAAAATATAGGATAATTAAGCTGGAAAGGAACTGTTGACACACAAAAATGACTGTCAATCTTGACATGTTTTGTGCATTCGTGGAAGACTCAGTTACGGGTGATGTGAAAGGTTGCTTTGCTGTCAGAATGAAGAGGTATTGGGAGACTTACTGGTGCAGAGAGACCTTCAAGGAGTCGTACTAACCGTGTAAGTTCTCTAGTTTATCTTCTCATAGATCTTTGGGCTTTTGCAGAAGATACAGAGATTGAAACTTGCTTCTTTCATTTTCAAGAACAGGGTGCTCCTCCTAGTGTTGTGAAAAATCCACTGACGGACCTCCTAGAATGCTTGCAAGAGGTCCAATCAAAGTCGCAAAATGCAAGCAAAAAAAATGATGGTTCTGTTGAGAACTGCAAAAGAAAGGTCTGGGCGAGTGTTAGTGAGATAGTTCAACTCGCCAACCAGATGACGAAATATTATTGGATTTTGCAAAGGGTTCCCATCATCAGCTTAAATCTTGGAGGAAGGATACAGAGGGGACCTGACTCGAGGCAGATAAGAGACATCAAAATCCTGCAACATGTCCAAGGTAAATTTCCTTTGGCTGACAAAATATCCTCTCTTTTCTCGCAGAATTTCCATTCCTAAAGAATGTATCTCTCCTAGATTCTTGACTTTGTACTCAATGTTTAGTTACCATTGATATGATGAATCCCTTCTAAGTCATTCACAGTAAGTAGTATGTCATCTACATAGACAGCTAAGATAGAAATCAGGTTTTCTGTGCATTTTAAAGTATAGAGAGTAATTATTTAATGATGAAGAATACCCCTTAAAACTCAAAGTCCTTGCAAGCCTAACATACCATTGCCTGGAAGCCTGTTTATAACCGTACATGGACTTCCTTAGTAAATAAACATGCTTAGGACTAGGAGGTAATAAACTTGCTGGAAACCTTACGTACACCTTTTCTTGTAGATCACCATGCAGAAATGCATTGTTGACGTCCAGTTGAGATATATTCCAGTCTCTTTTGGCTGCAATAGTGAGGAAACACCTTACGGTTATCATTTTCACTGCTGGTGAGAAAGTCTCACTATCATCTATTCCTTCTCTTTGGATATCCCCCTCAGACCACTAGTATTGCCTTCAACCTTTCAATCCTTCCATCTGACAAATTCTTTACCTTATACATCCATTTACAAGGTTGAGCTCTTTTCCTTTTTGGTAATTCAACCACATGCCATGTGTGGCTCTCCTATAGAGCTTTAATCTCTGAATTCATAGCTTTGACCCAACCTGGATATTGATAAGCCTACCTAAAATTGTGAGGTTCTGTGAGAGTAGAGAGGGATTGTAGCACATGCTGATTGTTGGGCGATAGAGATGAGAAACAATATTCCTTAGGCTTACTTGGTTGAGTAAACCAAGATGTTGATACATCTGTGAACATGATACTACTGCATACATAATCTTTCAAGTAGGTTGGTTGATTGGAAGCTCTTCCTGACTTTTTTAGTGGTGTAGGCTGCTTAGGTATAGAAACAAGTGAGCTAGTGTGTTACGATAGGTTGAATAAGAACTAGGCTAGGAGATAATTGGTGATGGGGAGGAGTATATGATGATCTTGGTGATGGTGCGGAGAAGATGCCAGGAACTTCAGGTTTTGAAGAGATAGGTGAGATTGATCCTGTGATGAGGGTGAAAAGGTAGGTTCTATAGTAAATGTTGAGCTTGGGAATATAGGGTGGTATGATGCGCTGGTTTCAACATAAGGGAAGTGTGACTCATGAAATTTCACATCCCTTGACACAAAGACTCTTCACGTGGACAGTTCTAATAGCTTATATCCATTTTGATAAAGGGGATAACCAAGCTCCCTTTCATCAAACTTGCCTCTTCCCTGTGCTAATATATAGGCATAACAGAGGCATCCAAAATTCCTTAAATGATTTGTAAAGACCCGACCGGTTATTTTGAGTATTAGCGCTCCGTCCAGTGGATTAAGGCCTCGAGCAGCTCCATAATTTATGTTATGACGTGCGTGCGTGGCCGAGTTAGAGCTTTGGATGATTCCCGATCTTATGTGGAATAAGGATTCGTGTTTTAGAATTTTAAGCGGCAAGATTGACCAGAATTTAATTTTGTGTATGGCGACTCTGAAATAGTTTTTTGATGATTCAAATAGTTTCTCATGGTGATTTTGGACTTAGGCGTGCATCCGAATTTGGAATTAGAGGTCCTTAGAGTAATTTAAAGCATTTCGGCGAAAGATTGAAAGTTGAAGTTTTTGGAAGGTTGAGAGATTTGACCGAGAGTTGACTTGGGTATATCGGGGTCGAATTTCAATTTCATGAGTTGGTTTAGCTCCTTTATGTCATTTGGTATTTGAATGAAAAATTTGACGTCATTCGGGATTGATTTGATATGTTTAGGCACGGGTTTTGGAAGTTGAATGATTTAAAAGTTCATAAGATTGTTTCATGGTGCGATCCAAAGCTTTGACCTTGTTTTATGTGATTTGAGACCTTGAGCGTGTCCGTGTTATGTTATGTAACTTTTTGGTATGCTTGGACAGGATCCCGGGGGCCTAGGGTGTGTTTCGGAGGAGTTTCAGATGTATTTTATACTTGAGATCAGGTTTGGTTCTAGTGCTTCACATCTGCGACATTTTGGAGCGCAGGTGCGGATCCGCTTCTGCATGATCTTGGTCTCCTCTGTGATCATAGGGTCCTTGGATCATGCTTGCTTTTGCGGAGGCTGGTATGCAGGTGCAAAGAACGCTTTTGTGTTCCAGCGATCGCACTTGCAAAATAGTTCGTTCTGCGCTCCTTTTGGCGCTTCTGCGGTGTCGCAGGTGCGACTGTATTTTCTGCAGATGCGGACCCTCATCTTGTATGCTGAGTTTACAGATGCAAACTTTTACTCACAAATGCAAGAGTGCAGATGCGCTTCCTTGTCCGCAAATGCGGATGTGCTGGGCAGAATCATATAAGTCGACGGTTTGTCCATTTTACCATATTTTGAGATGTTGACCTCGGGTTTGGGAGATTCTTTGTGGTTTTTTCAAGAAAAACATTGGGGTAAGTTCTCTTCACCCAAAATTTATTATATTCCATGATTCCATCTTTATTTTTATCTTATAATTAGTGTTTTGAGGTGAGGAAATGGGAATTTTTGAAGAAATCTTTCAAAATGTAAAATGATGATTTAAAGGACGAATTGGTGTCGAAAATTGATAATTTTTGTATGGTTGAACTCGATATCTAATGGGTGAGGGGTTTTGGTAATTTTTGTCGGGTTCCGAGATGCGGGCCCGGGTCGACCTTTTGGAGAGACTTTTCAATGCTTATTTAAGATCATTATTTCATTACTTAAATTAGTTTCATATAGTTATAATTAGAGTATGAAATTGTTTTTGCTAGATTCAAGTCTTTTGGACATATGTCACTCATATGACTGTCACCACATAGTTCGCAGAAAATAGACATCTACTGTACATGTTGCATCCGTTGTGTTTGTTGCATTGTCATTCTATTCATCTGATTTGCTAATTTTGCAATATCTGCTCTCATGGCTGAGAAGTCATCAAGCTCAATCACCCCGACTGCCTTCTGTTTAATTGCTCTTCTTGAGTCCCCATCTCCTTGCCAATTATGATCATTAGCAGTGAAGTTATTTAGCAAGAGTTGAATTTCACTGTACGGCCTCGCCATGCAACTACCCCCCGCAAGCTGAATCAAGATTCATCGTTGATGCCTCGTCTAGCCCATCAACAAAAGTGTGAACCAATACCTCATCAGTCTGACAATGATGCAGGCAGTCTCTGAGTAGCTTCTTGTATCTTTCCCATGTTTGACGAAGTGTCTCGCCATCCCGTTATTAGAACCCAAGAATTTGGCTCCTCAGATATTTTGTCTTCTTAGTGGGGAAAAACATGATTAAGAATTTCCTTGCTAAATCATCCCAAGTGCGGATTGAGTTCACGGGCTCCTTTTACAACCATTCCTTAGCTCCCCCAACAGTGAAAAGGGAAATAGTGTCAGCCTGACATAGTCCTTGGAAACGTTCGGATAATTGTAAGTGTCTATAATTTCCAGGAAGTTCTGAATGTGCCTCTGTAGGTCTTCATGAGATAGACCCACATATTTCCATGTGGACTGAATCAGCTGTACCATGTACTGTTTAAGTTCAAAATACCCTGTGATACCATGCTTCACAGTAGCCTGAGTCATATTAGCAATATTGGGCCTCACGGCTTCTATCACAGGACTCTCTTCATTACCTTCCATCTCTATTGGATGTGGTTGAACTACGATGTCCAACTCTCTTTCTATTTTGGTTATAGCTTTGACTTCCTTCCTCACTCTGTGAAGTATTTGTTCAATTTCTGGATCAAAAGGAAGGAGGTTGTTTGCACTTCTACTCCTCCGCATTCAAGAGAAGAGCATGTGTTAACACAAACAAGGCAAATTGAATATTAAAACTTGAACAAATAAATAATAAAAGCTTAACTCAGTCAAGTAGCTAATTTCTAAGTCCCCGACAACGTCGTCAAAAACTTGTTGCGACCAAACACACTCACGCAAGTATACGTGGTCATCAAGTAATAGAGTAGTGAGTAGAGTATCTTTCCCACAAAGACTTATGATTAACTTTTGACTGATTCAAACTCAAATGACTTATCGATTCAAGATATTTCTCACAAAATATATAATTGACTAATTCACTACCTAAAAACTATCAAGTAATGCAATAATTATAAATCAACCACAACACTTAAGCAATTTCGAATAACAATCAGTAGGAGATGATATTCCAAGGTCACGGGTTAGCTAACAATCATGTTGCGTTCTTGTCTTAAAATGACTAATTGATTTATCTGGATTGTTGATTGACACGGTAGATATTACTCATAAGAATCTGTCGAGTTCTTACTCGCCTATCCAAGCTAACTTAATGCATATATGTCTACGGAATTAATATTAACAAGAATGCAGTTATACTTCCTGTATTTCAATCAAGCAAGGCAATTAGGTGTATTTCTATCCTAACCGCGAATCTGTTCCTTGATGCCCAGGTTCAAGAACCTGCTCTGTTTAATTGTATATGCAATCTAGACTTCCCACTTTGGAGTTTAACTCTAGATTCGTAGATAGTATTTCAATGTTAGCTACTCAGCAAAATAATTAAAAACATAATTAAATAAATAACCCAATATGATAAAATCAACTTCGTCAAATTAAACTTCAAACATCAACATTCATGTATCACCCATGACCCTAGAACAATAAGGTTCTTAGCTACTCATGTTCCTACAATCATCAAAATTAATGTTTTCAAACATAAAATTAATGAATACAAGAGGAAGAATGGAATAATTGCTCAAATACGTAGTCCCGAGCGTTTCTTACTTTTGTTCCTCTCTCAAAGTCATGTCATCCCCTTCAAAATAGGTTTAGGTTGGCTTTTATATGAGTTGGGGGCTTCCAGAGGTCGAAATGACTGAGTCCTAGTCGAAAAAGGCCACTTTCCCGTCTTGAGCGTCCAGGGCAGCGTGGGGCGCTGGCCCGGGCACTCAAACTTTAAACTTGCTATAAATTGTGCCACAGGCAGTGCCGCACACTGCCTGTAGCCCTCAAATTCCACTTTTTGTCTTTTCATCCCAATTTTTCTCCAATTCGCGCCCTTTCGTCCCAAATTGCATCTGAAGGATCCTTACGCATAAAAATATCACAAATTAGCACAAATAATCATATTAAACATCTCAAATCGTCGAGACATGATCAAAATGTGAGGCGATATATATCAAAATATGCATGCATTAAGCCGATTATCAGTAAGCTATGTAGTCATTCAGCGGTCGATGCAGAAGTTCTTGGCGATATTCTCCCCTATGAAAATGTCCTAACAACCATACTTGCAGTAACAAATTACAACCTTTGAAGTGCCCGAATCCCCGTTTTCATTGATCTAGAGCAGGGTACATTTCATCTACGTTCATGGGGATGATAGTACTTGTTTGTCCCTCGATGCCTTCCATCAAAGTCCTATAGACCATGGCTAGGCGAGTGTGGATCCTTTCCCCTTTTATTAGAAATATCAACAATCCCAAGAAGCAGAAAATGAACACATAAACTCGACGGTGCGTCCAACCCAAAGAAGTAATGGTGAGTT
Source organism: Nicotiana paniculata (assembly GCA_005239505.1). NCBI lineage: Eukaryota > Viridiplantae > Streptophyta > Magnoliopsida > Solanales > Solanaceae > Nicotiana > Nicotiana paniculata. The sequence continues at coordinate 130,279 of ML326347.1, read as the reverse complement.
CATCATGAAGAAGGCGATATGACTTTCTATGCCCATAATGCTCATAAAGTAATTCAAACGGGATGTATGACTTCTTCAAACAAAGAAACTCATTATTTTTCTTGAAACCCACCACTTTTAGAAAACCCCAAAGGGTGCGATTTTCTAGCACCAATAACCTTGGACTATCCCATGGTAGCTTAGCAGAGCTTCCTATTTCTTCTAGGAGAGGAGTCATTTATATGTCACCAAAATGAAGACGGCCCTTTTCTCATCCCAAGACATGGTAGCAGCCTTGATCAAACCCTATTTGGTTGAATGTCTAGCAAGGAAGAAAGATTACCAAGGACCCTTCTCACATGATTCTTGTTGCAAGGCGCAAGATTTTTCCACTAGTCAAGCAGCATGGGTGGGATATTTTGGACCATGCCGAACTTGGGGACTTTGTGCCTTATTTCCTTCAAGAAAATAAAGTTATCCCTTTCCCCCTCCAGATCTGACTATTTACACAATAATGATCAACATATTTGCACATTTTCTCCAAGTAATGCACATAACATGGTAATGTCCATTGGGATTGTGGAAATCATGTCGGACTTTGGACAAGACTTATCTTAGCGGGCTATTACATTAACAATGTTACAACCCGTACCAGGTTTAACATGATGCATGTACATTTTATATTGGAGTAAGGTTTCTAGAATGGTCTAGACCGGTACTCTCGAGTGGATAACTTGAGAGGAAAAGACGTGGGACCGTCGACTACACCGCTGATCGACTAGTCTACCGTAAATAAGCCTTTTCGATTTTAAAAAGGTAATTTTGGAAGAGCGCGGACACTCATTAAGCGTCGCTATGTTGATAATTGGCATGAGTGGAGTATGATGTGGATCATGCTTTATGCAGAGATAATAACACGTTGTCAAGTATTTGCATGATAAACATGTAAAAGAAGTAAAGACAGTGGTAAGGTGAAGCATGATAAACAATAAAAGAAAGAAAAAGGAAGAAGTTAGTTTGTGGAATATATGCGAGAAAGAAAGTAAGGGAGTAGGGATGGGAGAGGCATGGTATAGTAGTCTTTAAATAAAATAAAGAGAAGACATAGCAAATAATGGTAAACAGGGACATGATGCACATTTTATAACAGATTTAAACAAATAGAGGTGGGGAAGGGAAGGGAAGGGAAGGGATGTGCATGTTATAACAATTTTAAACATATGAAGGAGGAGAGGGGAAGGGATGTGCATGTTATAACAATTTTAAACATATGAAAGTGGAGAGGGGAAGGGATGTGCATGTTATAACATATAAAGGTGGAGAAGGGAATGGATGCACATTTATATCAAAGAAAATAATCCACATAAGCCAAGTTCATTATGATAAGAGCCTAAGTGTAATTCCCCAACAAAGTCGCCATGTTGTCGCGCCCCTTTTTCTCACGGAATCGGGCTTTGACATATTACAACTCTTTTGGGTAGGAGATGGGGTGTTAAGTAAAGAAGAGTCTCCACATAATGATTTTTAAAGGTGTGTTAGGGAACATATTACGCAGATAACTCTGTTTGACTAGCCAACACCACCAAAGATCGGGTAAGGGCTCAAATTACCCCGAAGAGAAGGTGTTAGGAACTCTTCGAGGTCCACAAATGTGGGTCCCGGTCAAACTTAAAACTATGTGGATTACAAATAGGTAAGATAAACACAGAGGGTAAGGCTGAAAAGAATTTATTGACACAATTAGAAGTAAGTATTACAGTAAGATAACTATTAAATCTATATTAGATGATTAGACGAATAAAAAAGATAAAAGAGAGGGGGGGATCCTAAGTCTATTAGCCTAAAGGATCACCCCGTGCAACATAAATAATACTTCCTAAATCTCTTGAGATAAGGAGTTACTCATATTATTCAGCGGGCACATACTATCATCTCCTGCTACGCGATTACTATGTTTGAGTTGTTTACCTAAAGGCTCTCTAATTCAATTCTAAGTCGTGCCCTATGCGTGCAGTACCCGTCCCATACATATGGTCTAGGAGGTATTGGACCTCTATCTAGGTGGTTCTAGACTTTACTTAGGCTGCTCAAAATGTTTAAAAACTAGGCGACATAAAGAACACGTAGGACTTCATATAAGGACAGTTAAGGGCTCCAATTAGCCTCCACACTTAGGCAGCAAATGCACGCAAAACATGTTCTTATATCCGGCGTTTAGACAGTCTTAGGACTGAGACGAAATTAGAAATCATTAAGCCATATAAACATGATTTCTAGATGACCGTGGATACAAACAGGCAGTCAGTTTAAGGCTCCACTTACATACATGATTCCTATATAATTATACGATTATTGCACGATAATTATTAAAAAAATAAGTTATTAAACCTATTGACATGATTTCTAAGTGATTGTCGCAGTAAACGACAGTGAATAGATTTGGAAAATTCTTAGAATTGATCGTGCTTTGTAACAGTGACATGGTTAAATAATAAACAACGTTTGAAGTGTTTGGCATTAAAACGAGTGGTGATATCCTATAGGCAGAATTTCTAAAGATCGGCGATTAGAACTGATTTCCTATATTTAGTCCCTATAAACATGTTTTCTAGTTGAGCATCATAATATCAATGGAAATTAACTAATTAAAAATCCTACAGACATGATTTCTAATGCATTTGAAACAGTTATGCAAATTTAAGGATTGTGTACTTCCTATAGGTATGTTGTTTAGAAACACGTAGCAATAAACATAGAAATAGATGAAGCATTTGAACTCATGTTTAATGGTAGATGAGTAGTGTATGTGTGTGTGTGTGTGATTATCCTAATGACATGATTTCTAACAGTGCACCAAAAAATTGAAAGGCGTATATAGCAGGTTCGATAAATAAATCATATGAATCTTATACGCATGTTGGCTACCCTTTCATGCAAACATTAAATATACTCGTTTCCCCCATTTTAATAATATCCCCAATTGTTTATTACAAAGTTATTACAGGCACAATAATGAATGTAATTACAAGGAATCATACAAACAATAACAGTGGATCTATAACAGACCCACAAGAAATACCCAGCATTGTTTGCGCCTTCAACAAAACTCCTTCTTCACCAAATTAGCACACCTCAATTAACAGGGAACTATATCTATCATCACAACCTAGAAAATACAGAGAAAACCCACGCCAAAACAAGAGAATCCATATTGACCATATGACTAAACATCGAGTTACCTAGAAATCACTTTAAACAGAACAACTTGCATGTTCAAAAGATAGAATGAGGAAAGAATTGGGTGTCTGATATAACTCAGGTATTAGAACTAAAGAGAGTGGCCAAAAGACCCCAAGCCCTAGTGTTTCAACATTCACAAGGGCCTCAAATGGACCCCGAGCAGTGCTCACACTAGGGAGGGCAATAGTAAGAGTCTTGGTGGCCTTGGATTTCAGCCAGCCAAGAATGAATGATACATATAGCAAATGAGATTGAGAGAACATGATTCAATGACAGAATTTGAAGAGATACACTTGCATTTCAGAAGCAAACATAGCAGAGTTTCTTAAAAACATAGAACATTCCAGTCAAGAGGTCCAAAAAAACTTAGAGGGCAGGTTGTTATTATAGGTCCAACATTTTGCAAGAGATAACATATTGGCAGCAACATATCTAAAGGATTCATATTTTTTTAGATTAAAGGAGAACAATGCCAAGACGAGTTCAAATTAAAACACTAACTCAAAAGGTTAAAACCTAGGAATCCAAATTATTCAAGTTAAGCATCACAATACAAGAAAAACCATGAAACAGACCAATATCAAAAATTTATAGGGTAATTCAAGTTAGGACAGATATTCTAAAAGTGTCAAATAATCACTGGAGGGTACATGATTTAGCATACCAAAACATAATAAAGTGATAAAACTAACATGAGAGCGGATCGTAGCTAACATGAATGCCTTAAGTACATTACAAGCATGAGCTAGTCATTACAATGATTCAGGACAAAGAAGGAAAGCAGACTCCTCCTACACAACAAATATAAACATTTAGATACCAATCTACTAGTTTAAGCGAGTTTAAGGGAGTCCAAATTATTCAATTTAAGCATGTACAAATACATATTTTAGGACTGAAAGTTTTAGGTAAAATCAATGCTAAAGAAGTTCATATTATGAAACAAATTCAATGCCAAGAAAGTTTCACTCAAAGATGGTCTAGGAAACATATTAGGTCATGAAATTTCAGAGTTATGAATATGAAAATCATGAACACAGAAAAATGAAATTGCAAAAGCTAAGAAACATACCAGTTATCAGTTGACAAATACACAAACAAGGAATAACAAATTCCACGGTATTCTGAACGCCAACAAAGAACAATAGAACCTAAGATTTTAGTGTGTTAGAGTTCCCAAGGGCTTCAAACGAACCTCGGGCAGTGCTTGCACCAAGAAAATTTGAAAAAAATCAAATTCCGGTGGCCTTGGCTTTCAGTCGGCCAAGAGCCAAAGTAGAAAATGAGAGAATAATAGAGTAATAGCTTTGAGTTTTTAGTAAATCCAATGGTAAAAATCTGAACTAAAGGCGAATAGGGAGGGTTTATATAGCAGTAGAAATCACGCAAAATATAGGCTATGATCCTGAACAAAATGATAAATGTAATAAAAATGCAAAATATAGGTTATGCCCGCAAGAGTGTGCAAATAGCTTAAAAAACTATTGTAATTATATAAAATGAAGTCAAAATATTTGAAATAATTTAGAGGAATAATTAATAAATATTCAAGTAATTTTAATGTAAGAAAATCAATTTTGAATCTCTAAAATTATGGAAAAATATAGAAAGTGCTTGTAAGCTAAATAATGGGGGAAATGATATTTTGGAAAGTATATATACTATTTGAGAAAATACGAGGGAAAAATTGGGTATCAACACTATGTGCAGTTGTCCTATTCTAATTTTTTGAGTAATAGTAGAAATATTATATTTGTACAACTAACTATATTCCCTCACATACTAGTCACATGAGGGAAGGAAGCTTCTAATATTAAAATTATCATATGGTGTATAATTGATCTATCATAAGCTCCGAGGGTTGTGAATCTTTCACGTGTCCCAAACATCGAGTTGAGTATAACATGGTTATATCGAACTCAAAAAATTTTGTCGGAATAGAGAAATCTTCTAGTTCGTCTTCTTATTCACCATTCTTCTCTATCTCTAAGTAAAGCTCCATGAAACTTAGAATTAGGATGTGATTTCTTCTTCTCAACATCCCGCCTCAAGTTGGAGGGTAACTTTGTGACTCCTAACTTACTCAAAATCTCGTTATGAGAAACCCCTGAAAGAGGCTTTGTGAAGAAGGAAGAAAATATAGGATAATTAAGCCGGAAAGGAACTGTTGACACAAAAAAATGAATGTCAATCTTGACATGTTTTGTGCATTCGTGGAAGACGCGGTTACGGGCGATGTGAATGACTGCTTTGTTGTCAGAATGAAGAGGTATTGGGAGGCTTACTGGTGCAGAGAGACCTTCTAGGAGTCGTACTAACCGTGTAAATTCTCCAGCTGCTCTTCTCATAGATCTTTCTGCTTTTGCAGAAGATAGAGAGATTGACACTTGCTTCTTTAATTTTCAGGAAATAAAGTGCTCCTCCCAGTGTTATGAAAAATCTACTGACGGACCTCCTAGAATCCTTGAAAGAAGCCCAATCAACGTCGCGAAATGCAAGAAAATAGAATGATGGTTCTACCGAGAAATGCAAAAGAAAGGTCCGGGCGAGTGTTAGTGAGATAGTTCAACTTGCCAACCAGATGAAGAAATATTGTTGGATTTCGCAAAGGGTTCCCATCATCAGCTTAAATCTTGGAGGAAGGATCCAGAGGGGAACTGGATCGAGGTAGGTAAGAGACATCAAATTCCTGCAACATGTCCAAGGTATATTTCTTTTGGATGAAAATAAAGCCTCCCTTTTCTTGCAGAATTTCCATTCCTAAAAAATAATGTATGTCTCCTAGATTCTTGAATTTGTACTCAGTGTTTAGAAAACCCTTGATATGCTGAATTTCTTCTAAGTCATACCCAGTAAGTAGTATGTCATCTACATAGACAACTAGGATAGAAATCAAGTTTTCTGTGCATTTAAAGAATATAGAGTAATTATTTAATGATAAAAAATACCCTTAAAACTCAAAGCCCCTACAAGCCTAACATACCTTGCCTTGAAGCCTGTTTAAAACCATACATGGACTTTCTTAGTAAATAAACATGCTTAGGACTAGGAGGTGTTAAACCTGCTGGAAACCTCACGTACACCTCCTCTTGTAGATCACCATGCAGAAATGCATTGTTGACATCCAGTTGAGACATATTCCAGTCTCTTTTGGCTTCAATAGTGATGAAACACCTTATGGTTATCATTTTCACCGCTAGTGAAAAACTCTCACTATAATCTAATCCATCTCTTTGGATATTGCCTTCTGACCACTAGTCTTTCCTTCAACCTTTCAATACTTCCATCTGACAAATGCTTTACCTTGTACATCCATTTACAAGGTTGAGCTCTTTTCCTTTTAGGTAATTCAACCACATGCCATGTGTCTCCCCTCTAGAGCTTTAATCTCAGAATTCATACTTTTATCCAACCTGGATATTGATAAGCCTACCCAAAATTGTTAGGTTCTGTGAGAGTAGAGAGGGATTGTAGCATATGCTGATTGTTGGGCGATAGAGATGAGAAACAATATTCCCTAGGCTTACTTAGTTGAGTAAAAAAAGTTGTTGCTACATCTGTGAACATGATACTACTGCATACATAGTCTTTCAAGTAGGTTGGTTGATTGGAAACTCTTCCTGACTTTCTCAGTGGTGTAGGTTGCTTAGGTATAGAAACAGGTGAGTTAGTGTGTGGTGTATCTAGGATAAGTTGAATAGGAACTAGTCTAGGAGACAATTGGTGATGGGGAGGATTATATGAAGATCTTGGTGATGGTTTGGAGCAGATTCCAGGAACTTTAGGTTCTGAAGAGATAGGTGAGATTGATCTTGTGATGAAGGTGAAAAGGTAGGTTCTATAGTAAATGTTGAGCTTGGGAATATAGGGTGGTGTGATGCGCTGGTTTCAACAAAAGGGAAGTGTGACTCATGAAATCTTACATCCCTTGACACAATACTCTTCATGAGGACAATTCTAATAGCTTATATCCCTTTTGATAAAGGGGATAATCCAGCACCCTTTCATCAAACTTGCCTCTTCCCTGTGCTAATAAATAGGCATAACAGAGGCATCAAAAATTTCTTAAATGATTTATAACGATCCGACCGGTTGTTTTGAATATTAGCGCTCCGTCCAATGGCTTAAGGCCTCAAGCAGCTCCATAATTTGCGTTATGGCGTACGTGTGTGGCAAAGTTCGAGCTTTGGATGATTCCGGATTTGATGTGGAATAATTATTCGTGTTTTAGAAGCTTAATTTTGTGTATGAAGACTTTGAAATAGTTTTTTGATGATTCCAATAGTTTCATATGGTGATTTTGGACTTAGGCGTGCATCGGAATTTGGATTTAGAGGTTCTTAGAGTAATTTGAATCATTTGGCGAAAGATTGAAAGTTGAAGTTTTTGGAAGGTTGAGAGATTTGACCGAGAGTTGACTTGGGTGATATCAGGGTCGAATTTCAATTCCATGAGTTGGATTATCTCTGTTATGTCATTTGATACATGCATGCGAAATTTGACGTCATTCCGGGTTGATTTGATATGTTTCGGCACGAGTTTTGGAAGTTGAAAGATTTAAAACTTCATAAATTTGATTCGTGGTGCGATCCAAAGCTTCGACATTGTTTGATGTAAATTGAGACCTTGAGCGGGTCCGTGTTCTGTTATGGAACTTTTTGGTATGCTTGGACAGGGTCCCTGGGGCCCAGGGTGTGTTTCGGATAAGTTTCGAATGTTTTTTATACTTGAGATCAGGTCTGGTTCTGGTGCTTCACACCTGCGACATTTTGGAGCGCAGGTGCGGCTCCGCTTCTGCATGATATTAGTCTCCTCTGTGATCATAGGGTCCTGGGATCATGCTTGCTTTTGCGGAGGCTGGTATGCAGGTGCAGTAAACGCTTTTGCGGTCCAGCGATCGCACTTGCAAAGTAGTTCGCTTCTGCACTCCTTTTGGCGCTTCTGCGGTGTCGCAGGTGCGACTGTATTTTTTGCAGATGCGGACCCTCATCTTGTAAGCTGAGTTCGTAGATGCAAACTTTTACTCGATAATGCGAGAGCACAGATGCGCTTCCTTGTCCGCAAATGTGGATGTCCTGGGCAGAATCATATAAGTCGATGGTTTGTCCATTTTCACCATATTTTGAGATGTTAACCTCGGTTTTGGGAGATTCTTCGTGGTTTTTTCAAGCAAAACATTGGGGTAAGTGCTCTTCACCTAAAATTTATTATATTCCATGATTCCATCTTTGTTTTTATCTTATAACTAGTGCTTTGAGGTGAGGAAAATGGGAATTTTTGAAGAAATGTTTCAAAATGTAAAATGATTATTTAAAGGACGAATTGGAGTTGGAAATTGATAATTTTGGTATGGTTGAACTCGATATTGAATGGGTGATTGGTTTTGGTAATTTTGGTCGGGTTTCGAGATGCGGGCTCGGGTCGACTTTTTGAAGCGATTTTTAAATGATTATTTAAGATCATTATTTCATTACTTAAATTAGTTTCATGTAGTTATAATTATAGTATGAAATTATTTTGGCTAGATTCAAGTCATTCGGAGTTGGAAATTGAAGGAAGGCATACTAATTGAATGATTGAGCGTGGTTTGAGGTAAGTGTCTTGCCTAACTTTGTGTGTGGGAACTACCTCTTTAGGATTTGAATCTTGGTGTTAATTGTGTCATGTGAAATCCATGTACGCGAGGTGACGAGTACGTGCTCGGGATTATTTGTGGAAAGTTGACCTCTTAGGCCTCCTATCTTCTTATGTTCATTGGATATGAAGTTGTTTTGTTATGTTAAATCCCCCATTTACTAAATTCACCCTTACGTGTCTTAATTGGAGTTAATTGCTTTCATGTTCCATTCTTACTGCATATTTGACTCTTTTGTGCCTTAACTGAAGTTGTTGCCTCTTCGATTGGCATGCTATCCTTCCCTAATTGTTTATCCTTAATTGAAATCATTATTATATCTTTTGTAATTGTCTATCTTTAATTGAGGTTATGATTATCTTCTCCGTTGCTTATCCATAATTGAATTTGTTGTATCTCTCTCGTAATTACTCAATTCTAAGTGAAGTATAGTTATCCTTTATCGTAGTTGCCTCATCCTTATTTGCAATTACTGACTCATATGTTCTCCCTTGTTGAGTTATTCTTGTTTAGACGGGTATTCCCTATATTTTTTTATTTATTGTGAGCTTGTTCTTTCGCTTCCTTGTGAACCAAAGCTCTTGAGTTGATTTACTTGTCGTATTCTCATGCTATTATTGTTGTTGTTGCAGTTGTACTCGGTTTGTTGAGCCGAAGGCAATGCGCGATTATGGTGTTGACACTGCTTAGATGAGATGTTGTGGAATATGGGCACATGTTGTGAATGTCATTCTATTGTGATGTTGTGTTTTTGGCACGTGATATTGTTGTGATGTTTTTTTCGGGTGTTTGCACGAAGTTCCTCCGTGCTATTGTTACCATTGATATTTGCACATGCGGCTTGACAAGGCGGACTTATACATGGGTTTGCGCATGTGGAGATACAAGGTGGGAATATTATTAATGCGCGTGCGGAGAGACAAGACGGGCATTTACTTTATAATTGCGCACGTAGCGACGCAAGGTGGTCTATTTCGGGGATTTATTTGTACTGACTTGAGATGGACTGGGGGCGTTGTTGTTGTTGATGTTTGCGTAGTGGCGTGCCTAACTTGTATGAGTTTTACCTTGTGCAAATTGTGGGCATCGTTTCGTGTGTGGCGTGCATTTTCTCTACTCTTACTCTTTGGCCTGCATTGTGATAGCACACTTGCACATGCATACACGTAATTTATCACCCCTATCAATTTAAGAAGGTGGATCCTGATGTTATCGATCATTCATACAAACCTTGGTCCACTTTCCTTCTATGTGAGAATTGTTTTATTGGCACATGTGTCGTCCGTGCAGTTACTAGTTGTAATGAGGGCACAAGATGCCAAGTGATTAGGGTTAACGAATTGGGACTAGTGAATTGTGAATATTTTTGAGGTTTGGTACTTCATGGAGATTATTGGATAAACTTGGTGTGAAAGAGGTTATTCTTATCAAGTTTCTACTTATCTTTCCTTTATTGTTTTTCATCGAATTTAAATTGTATCCAGTTTACTCTACTATGTTATTAGTTGTTGTGTTCTGCTGCTAATTGTTGCTTCTATTTCCCTTTGTAAGCATCGTATTATTGTTGTCATTATGCGTAGTTCTGTAGAGATATCATACTCCATTTGTTCTATACCTATACGGGTTTAGGTTATCTAGTCCAGTAGGTGTCTTGACTGTCCCTCGTCACTACTCCACTTAGGTTAGTCTTGATACTTACTGGGTACCACTCTGTGGTATACTCATACCACACTTCTACACATTTTTTGTATAGATCCAGGTAATTCGAAGTCAGTTGATCGCTAGCTAGCTGTACGGATTTTTTCGTGGAGACTCAATGTAAACATGCTATTGCGTTCACAGGCCTCAGAGTCACCTTCAGTTATTGTACTTGAATTACTTATCTCTATTTCAAAACAGTTGTCTTGTAGCAAACTCAGTAGAGCTTATGACTTGTACTACCGTTTTGGGAATTGTAAGTGCGTATAAGATTTTCATCCTGTATTCTTCATTGTTGGTTTATTTATTTTACTAATTCAGTAAGTGTTAGGCTTACCTATTCTTTGAGACTAGGTGTCGTCACGACATCCTACAGAGGGAAACTGGATTCATGACAAGTTGGTATCACAGCTCTAGGTTCATAGGTGATACGAGTCATAAGCGAGTTTAGCAGAGTCTTGCAGATCTACACGGAAACGTTGTACTTATCTTCGAAATGCTACAGAACTATTAGGAAAGTTTCAGTTCTTTTATTCCTATCGTATGAGTTTATTAATCTAGGATTTTGAGTTTTTATCATTATATTCTCTCATAGATGGTGAGGAAACGAGATGCAGTTACTAAGGTCTGCCCTTGGAGTAGGAGCCACTAGGGGCGGAAGTAGAGGTAGAGGCCGAAGGGGAGAACGTGTTGCAGCTAGGGCACCTACCATAGCAACGGTTGAGGAGCCTCCACTAGCTCCGGTTAGGGGACAGGTACCGGAGGCGCTTGCTGTTACCCCTGGACTCCAGGAGACTTTAGCATAGTTCCTAAGCATGTATGGTACATTAGCTCAAGCAGGGTTGATTCCGGTTGCACCGGCTATTTCACAGATCGGGGGAGGGACTTAGACTCCTGCCACCCGTACTGCAGATCAATAAGTCCACATTGGTCAGGTTCCAGGTGTCATGGAGACTCAGCCTATGGTCCCAGTTCAGCCCATGGTTAGGGCCGCAGTATCCGAGGAAGAACAGCTTAGAATTGCAAGGTTCAAGAAGTATGACCCTCCTACCTTTAGTGGTTTGGCTTCAGAGGGTGCACAAGGTTTTCTAGAGGAGTGCCACCGCATTCTTTACACTTTGCGTATTATGGAGACAAATGGGGTTTCTTTCACTACGTTCTATCTTAGAGGACCGACCTAACAATGGTGGTGAGCATACGAGTTGGGTAGTCCGGCCGAGGAAACTTCACTCACTTGGACTCAGCTCTCAGATATGTTCTTGGAAGAGTATGTTCCCTAGAGTCTCAGAGATGCATGGTGCGTGAAGTTTGAGCATCTAAGCCAGGGAAATATTTACATGTCAGAGTATGCCGTTAGATTCAGTGATTTGTCCAGGCATGCACCTGCTTTGGTCTCTACAGTTATAGAGCGAGTCCATATATTCGTCGAGGGGCTCAGACATGATATATGGTTCAGCATGGCTCGGAAGTTGGAGTCAGATGTTCCATTTTAGCAGCTGGAAGAGATCACCCGCAGATTAGAGGGAATGTGGGACCAAGAGAGAGAGAGGGCAGGAGGGGTCAGGAGAGAGAGAGGATAGGAAGTCTAAGAGGTCTCGCAGACCGAAAAGATCTACTGGTCCTTATTTTGGAGGCAGGGTATGGCATGGTAGAGGTTTTATGGGTCAGCTAGTTCAGTTTTCACTTCCGGCTTCGCATGGTGTTTCAGGTACCCGTGGGTCTCAGAGTGCCCATACCACACAGCTTCTGCAGCCACATCAGCAGAGAGGTTTCTTTGAGTGTGGAGATACCAGCCACTTGGTGAGAGAATGTCCCAGACTCCGGACAGATGTGTCACAGCGGGGTATTCAGGCTATAATTTCGATTACGGATGTTGATATCCCTGTACCGTTAGCTTGGGGTACATTTCAGGCGAGTAGAAGGTTCCCAAGAGGGGGAGGCCCCGCCGGTTGATGTGTTTCCTATAGTAGACCTGAGGCTGCTGCACCAGATGATGTCGTACATGTATGGTTTCGATTCATTATAGAGGAACACCATTCGTATTTTCTTTCGGTTCTGCTTATCGGGATGAGTCCTCCTATTTTGGTTCACATGTGAGTGAGTTGCATGAGTTAGTACTCTGCTTTTGTGTTTATCCCTGCTGGGAGATTCTATAGTGGTAGCCCGTGTCAACTGTTGATATCCAATTTTTCTCTATATTATTTCCAAAATACGTCTTTTCAAAACAATGCATAAGCATCAATAAATATTTTTCCATAATTTCTACATTTTTAAAGATTTTTTAATTAATTTATCCCTGTATTTTTTATTATATGGACAATTACTAAATGCATCACCATTGGTTTTATGACAATTTTATTGCTTAATTTTATCATTTATGTTTACGCTAAGCTTTAATTATTTTATGAATAGTCATACCCACATTTTTGGGTTATAATTGCAATAACTTTGCAGTAATAGCCCACGAGTGTATAATTACCTTATATCACAAGAAATTGACCTTTTGTATTTTTATAATATTAACTATTTCAAATCAATTTTATGCATAAAAATCATTTTTTTATCATTTATTAATAATTTTTTAAAAATTATTTTGTCAATTAAGTGGGTATTTAATAAATAGCCTTTTATTTTCGGACCTAACCCCCTCAACCATTAGCCCAAACCGTTTTAAAATATAGCCCAAACCCTTTAGGCCCAAACCTATACGCCCGACCCAATCACCCGTTTAATCGTGGTCGTTGATCATTTTGATCAACGGTCCGCATATAAACCTACCATAATTAATCCCCTAACACCCAAACCCCATTCAATTTACTCAACCCGACTGCCCCTAAATCCCTCCTCCTTTCCATTCTCTCTCAATCACCCCCTAAAAACCTAGCCGCCGTCACCTGCAAAACTCCCCCTCTATGGGGTTTCTATGGATTTTCCGGCCCTTGTCAGCCTGTTACATCTTCTGGTTGTTCGACTTCATTGATTTATGAGAGAATCTCGAAGAGATTCAACATGGTTCTGTTCAAAACCTTTCTCACAGGCCTATCTATGGCCATTCTCGTTGTGAGTACTGTTCCTTGCCTATTTGGTTCAAATCTATGGTTTTCGACCGATTTTCTTTTACTTCTACTATTTCTGAAAAACCCTAGTTTCACTAGTCTTTGAATCTGTTCAGATCTTCGTAGATCTGAGATGGTTCTAGTATTATTGGGTGTTTTCTTTTAAAAATCTTTTGTTCTAGTTAATTTCTTCGATTTTATTCACTTTTTCTGAAATTAGCGTTCGTCCCAGACTTTCTTCAAAATTTTTCCTAACTTCTCAGTGGTTAAATTAAATGTTCTTCATTATCTTGACTGATTCTCATGTATATTCTTCAACCCTAGATGTTTTTGTTTTCCATATTGATTTCTTCATTTTGGTTTCGTTATTATGTTGATTTCTGTGAACCAGTCTGATTAACTAATTATATTCAGATATTCGGATGTTTTTTCCCGTTAAAATCATTATTCTTTGCGGATTTTTTACTTAGTTGATTTCTATTTAGGGATTTGAAAAAATCTTTCCTATAAAACCAGTATTCTTTGAGATTTTGTTTACTGATTCTAATGACTATCCTGTTAAAATTAGTATTTGCTGAGATTTTCACTTGTTCCCTTATTTGTGACCTTAATTGATTAAACTTGCCTTAATTAATTATCAGTATGGTTTGGGATTTTACTGACTCCTTATATGGTATGATTTCTTACCTTAATTTAGTCCCAGTTCTGGCCGTTACTAACTCTCCCCAATTAAAGGGGTCATTTTCCGGATTTCTCAATTGGAATTGATTCCCTAATTGGTTGATTTAATTGATTGAACTGCGATTCTCTTTACCTTATTTGTTTTGCTCCCTAAGTGATATATATAAACTCTCATTCTTCTTCTTAAGGACACGAACAATAGTTCAAACACACAAGCACAAATTTTCTCTCATCTCTCTTTCTGCCACTTGTATTCATTGCTCGTTTAGCCGGCTGAAAGCCAAGGCTAGACTGTCAAATCCTCCCTACTTCACCTTCTGTCTTTGCTTCCTTAACTGGTATGTTACTTCTTCTAATTCCATTCATTCTACTTTGAATTTTAAATCTATATGATTCTTTGGGGCTCTATTCTTGTTAATATCCATGTCTTTTCTGCATTAGACTAACCGCTTATGTACCTAATGTTATATTCGTCCTTGTTTATTGTTTGATAGGTATGTTTAAGTTCACCCTTTCTTGTTTATTGCTTTAATCATCATGTTTACTTTAGTTTAAGTACTCCCATCTTTCCTGTATACTTCCTTCAACCAACATGCTTACTTTTGTGTCTCAGACTCCTATCTAATTGACTTCAATTGGCATGACTAATTCTGTGTAGTTAGACTCCTGTCTTCAGGATGACCATTCCTACACTTAATTTCTGTGTTTTACTGTCTATTGTTGTTAGTTAACATGACTACTTTAGCATTAAAGCCTAGTTGTTAGACCTATGATGTTCCTACCTAGACTCCAGGTCAGTATGTTATTGTGAATTTGGTTATTGTAGAAAGCCTTACCTATTCCATGTATCTTTTACTCAGTATGATCTCACTCTTATCTTGTTGTTGCGTGTTTCTGATTCCTGTGTCCCCGACCCCTGCTCCTTTTTTTTGTAATTGTTTGTACACCTACAACTAGTTGACAAACTGAAGTTGAATCTGGGCAATGTGATGTTTTTGTGACCATGTTTTGCTAAACCTTCTTTTCCTTCAAAAGGTTTTTCAACATGTCTTTTTTTACTCTTAATATGTTTTCCCAAAATGTGTCCATTCTTAAAGTATTTTTTACTCCTAAATGTTTTACTCCTCTACTGTTGTCCAAATGTTATTCCAACTATGTCAAGCACTCTCACTCTTGCTCTTAGATTACTTAAGTTCTGCCCCTCCAGTGTGTGTACTGCCTAGGAATCCATGAGATTCCTCCGAACTCTGGCACATTGGGGCTGGCCTTTTCCACACTGCACATAATCACTTCCCTATTCAAAGGATCTTGGTGTGAGTATTGCCCTGGATCCCTGAGGTCCTTAGGGAACTTTGACACACCAGGACACCCTATTGGCTATGAGACTTTGGCGTCTTGGACTATTTTGAAGGCCTGGTATTTCTAGATTCACTTTGGGACTATCTTAGGCTCCCTATAGCATAGCTTATATTTATTATGTAATTCATTTATTTGTGGTCAACAATAATGCCTTTGTAAGCAGATATTGGGGAAATTAGTAAAGGGGAGGGATTCGTATATGGATTTTTGTAGGGAGACCGGGTAGAAATCATGCTTTAGGTTTATATTGTATTTGCTTGCATTAGAAATTTTGCCTTTAGGTCTATGTTGTGTTCACTTGCATTAGAAATCATGTTTTAGGCTCACATTATGTTATTCGCATTAGAAATCATGCTTTAGGTTTATATCATGTTTACCATGCTTTTAGATCACTTGGCATACTAGGAAATGTTATAGGCTCATTACTTTATTTGTTACGGAATTCCTCTTCTCCATAATCATGATCACCTAGAAATCATGTTATTAAGTTAACATTGCAATTCTGCTTAATAAAAATGTCCATCCTTAGTGTGCATTAGAAATCTTGCTTTAGGACTATGTTTGTATTTGCTTTATGTCATGTCTACATTGCCTAAGTCAATAACCTCCTGTCTATACGAATGTTTAAAAGCAATTTCAGCACCTAAACAAGTATGTTTATAGGATGTATTAAAACTCAAACTATTTGTTTTCCTTTAGTCAATTTCCAGAATTTTGTTTGCATTTTAGACAACATGTTATAGGGTATCCCTGAACCACTCCTAGGCAAGATTATAGGAAATTATGGCCTTACAAAAAATTGTAAAACTATGTTTTATTTATTTGTGACTGCCCAGGTTCAACAGGTTCTAAAACCAGCAGGCAAACTGATTAGGTCCTTACCGCTTCGCTTTAACATAATGCCGCACATTATCTGTTTGTCTTACTTGACAGTCCTATTTGTTCTTTGTTTTCGCTTAGATTTTACTTTGTAAACACTTTAGGAGAGTCTAGAACTGCCTAAAAATAGAGGTCCTAAACACCTCCGGGACCACAAGTAAGGGACGGGTAATGCACGCTTAGAGTTCGTTTAATTAAAATTGCTAAGGGGAGGGTAATCGGGTAGTAAAAGGATATGATGACCTATGCGCTAATGTCACGTGTAATCCCTCTAGTTGAGGAAGGACTATCGGGCATTAAACGGATGTGATCCTATAGGCTAATAACTTAGGACTCCCCTATCTTATTTACATATGTGTGCTCAGACTTCTTACCTTTTAAACTCCTTTTATATTACTTACATATGTGTGCTTAGACTGCTTATCTGTTAAATGACTAATTTACTATATAAGTTTGGCCGGGACCCACCATTGTGGACCTCGAGGGGTGCCTAACACCTTCCCCTCAAAGTAATTTCAAGCCCTTACCCAATCTCTAGTAATGTAGACTGGTTTCATGAATTACTTGCATTAGGTGCCCCAATGCACCATAAATTCGTTAGGTGGAAACTCTTCACTTTCCATACCCCTCTCCCAAAAGGAAGGGAGTTGTCCCAAATGAATGTCGAAACCCGATTCCGTGAGGAAAAAAGAGGGCGCGACAGCATGGCGACTCTGCTGGGGATTTTAGACTTTTACCATAACAAACTTGCTTTTTGTAAATTAGTCTTAAGCATGCTTCTTTTGCTAATATGTGCGCACCCTTTCCCTTCCCCCTTATGTGAATTTAATTGCCCATTTTGAGCATTTATGATTTCCTTTACTGCAGAAACTGACTTATTTCTTTGTTTTCCTTTCTTAAACGTCTTTCAATTATTAAATACCGCATTTATTATTTTCCTAACGTGCAAATACGTGACAACATGTTATTTACTGCTGCATAAATCATGCTCAACATCATATTCCACTCGTGCGTAATCAATCTTTTAGGAACTCTTGATGAGTGGTTGCGCTCTTCCTATATATCACCCTTTAAATTCAGAAAGGCTTATTTGCGGTAAAACTAGTCGATCAGCGGTGCAATCGATGGTTCCGTGCCTTTCCCCCTCAAGTTGTCCGCTTGAGGGTACCAGTATAGACCCTCATAGCAACCTTACACTGATTATAACTGTATATGCGTCATGGTCAAACCTAGCTGGGCTAGTATGTTGTCCACATTATAACCCTTTAAGATAAGCCTTATCCAGAAGTCTACCGGGGTTTCCATAATCCCAACGGACTCAACCACGTTTTGTGCATTAATTTTGGAGCACTAAATGCCAATATGCTAATGATCGATATAGAAATAGTCAAATCTGGAGGGGGAAAGGGCCTAACTTTATTTGTTTTGCAGAAAATGAGGCACGATGTCCTCAGGTTCGGCATGGTCCAATATATACCACCACTGCTACTAGACTAGTGGGAAGATCTTTCCTCAAGTGACAAAAAACATGTGAAGAAGGTCCTGGGAAGTTTGCCTTCTCTGTTAGACATCCGTTGATGGAGCTAGTAGGAATGACAAGAAAGAGGGTCGCTGACTGCCAGAATGTTGAAGGAAGCGAGGGAGGACATTTTTCAAGAGAATACATATTGTTGGGCATGCGCGAACGAGGGGACTTGATTGATGGAGCCAGAAAGATCAAGCCTGGGGAAGGTCCTTCTGGGACCAAGTAGATTAGATTTACCTATCTTTCCTAAATGTAATAAGGCCAAATGCTAGGAGTGACCTATATTTTATTATTTTAGTGTCATGTTGGATTCATCTATTTGTATATTAATGAAATGAGGCAATTATTGGCATCTAAATTCTCCAAAACAATTTGCCACTAGGCCTACCTAGAGCACAATGAGGCTCCCAAAATAAGACGCAAATTTACATTCCGCAATATGTGTTTAAATACCGCAAATACTCTTTTCAGAACTCTTACTGACTTGGCTACCTTTTGTTTTTCTTTCTTTCTTTTGATTATTCACATTCCCCAAAGGTTGGTTCATGCATACTCGCATCATCAGCTTATCATACTAGATCCAAGGGCCCTCCGCCTTCTCCTTCTCCAAGTCCACCAAAAGGCAAAGTGGAAGAAAAGATGTATGATTTGAACAGCACCAGAAAAGACAACAACACACATGTTGAACATGCAGAAGCTTCTGATGGCCGAGGTACTCAGGCCCCAAATTATATGGTATCACGACTTGAGCAGAAAATAATAGAACTCCAGGGTGAGCTCGAGTAGGTCCAGAGCTTAGCAAATCTATCCCTCACACTCAATATCCCAGATGTCAACCATCCAAACACTCAGAACCCCACACCACCTCAAAACACACCCAACAAGCGCCTACAAAATCCTCATGTACCTCACCATTACACAACCCCACCATAGAATCAAACTATCACAATTGAACTACGCTCGACCTGATTCCCGTTTAAGAGGGGATACGTAGGCAGCCCTGTGGGTTCGGTCACAATTCAATAAAAATCTTTATTTCCCCATAAACAGAAACTAGGTAGAATTTTGAGGAAGACCCTCAAAATTCTGAAGCAAATTCAGCGCTCGCAGCATATACAGTAGTCAGAGATGCTTATACATCTAACTGGGGAAGAATTTTGAGGAGGTCCCTCAAAATTCTACGGCAGGAGAAGTCGCAATGTCTCGGATCGTGTCACAGTCACTGGTTCATCTAACCAATTTTCTAAAAAAGATATATTTTTACTATGAAAACTACGCATGCTTGCTTTTCAAATAACTTTTTTTAGCAAACCCTACCCCCAATGATTTGAACAGGATCTTCAGATCGAGCAAAGCAAGTCAAGAAAGCGGACGGAGGCACGAACCGACCTCCGCTTTACAGAACTTACAATTTTTCTTTGGATGCAGGAACAAAGAATATACATGCTTCAAAGTCACAATCTTCATAACAACCGCGATACTGAAGTCTACTACCAGCTAAGAAAACTATGCTATCATTGGCTATTCATTCTATTCTGCATGGGACTAAGTCATGTTCCGAATCTTGCATGAGACTAAGCTCTGTCTCCATCTGCATGAAGCTAAGCCCTGCCTTCATATTTGCATAAGGCTAAGCTCTACATCACTTGCATGGGACTAAGCCCTGTCCTGAATCTTGCATGAGACTAAGCTTTGTCTCCGTCTGCATGAGGCTAAGCCCTGCCTCCATATTTGCATAAGGCTAAGCTTTTCCTTCACTTGCATGGGACTAAGCCCCGTCCCGAATTTTGCATGATACTAAGCTCTGTCTCCATCTGCATGAGGCTAAGCCATGCCCCCATATTTGCATAAGGCTAAGATCTACCTTCACTTGCATGGGACTAAGCCCTGTCCCGAATCCTACATAAGGCTAAGCCCTGCCTCCATATTTGCATAAGGCTAAGATCTTCCTTCACTTGCATGGGACTAAGCCTTGTCCCGAATCCTGCATGAGGCTAACCCCTGCCTCCATATTTTCATAAGGCTAAGCTCCGACTTCATTTGCATGGGACTAAGCCATGTCCCGAATCTTGCATGAGACTAAGCTATGTCTCCATCTGCATGAGGCTAAGCCCTGTCTCCATATTTTCATAAGGCTAAGCTCTGCCTTCACTTGCATGGGACTAAGCCCTGTCCTGAATCTTGCATGAGACTAAGCTCTGTCTCTATCTGCATGACGCTAAGCTCTGGCTCTATATTTGCATAAGGCTAAGCTCTGCCTTCACTTGCATGGGACTAAGCCCTGTCCTGAATCTTGCATGAGACTAAGCTCTGTCTCTATCTGCATGACGCTAAGCTCTGCCTCTATATTTGCATAAGGCTAAGCTCTGCCTTCATTTGATGGGACTAAGCCATGTCCTGAATCTTTCATGAGACTAAGCTCTGTCTCCATCTACATGAGGCCAAGCCCTGCCTCCATATTTGCATAAGGCTAAGCTTTTCCTTCACTTGCATGTGACTAAGCCTTTTCCTGAATCTTGCATGAGACTAAACTCTGTCTCCATCTGCATAAGGCTAAGCCCTGCCTCCATATTTGTATAAGGCTAAGCTCTGCCTTCACTTGCATGGGACTAAGCCCTGTCCCGAATCTTGCATGAGACTAAGCTTTGTCTCTTTCTGCATAAGGCTAAGCCCTACCTCCATATTTGCATAAGGCTAAGCTCTGCCTTCACCTACATGGGATAAGCCCTATCCCGAATCTTGCATGAGACTAATCTTTGTCTCCATCTGCATGAGGCTAAGCCCTATCTCCATATTTACATAAGGCTAAGCTCTGCCTTCACTTGCATGGGACTGAGTCCTGTCTCGAATCTTGCCAAGACTACTCTCTGTCTCTCCGGTACTATCTATTTGCTCTTCTTTCGGGCTAAGATCTGCCCTCAACTTCACAAGACTAAGCCTTGCCTTGTTTCCCTTAACATCATGTTATCGCATCTCACGGGCTGAAATATCGCCAACTTGTCCAAAGGCGTCATAGTCTAAAGGCATCATCCTCATAGCCAGAAGACACCATGTCATGGCCTGAGGATCTCTCAAAGTTGCATATCATTATTCAAAGGCGTCATGGTTCGGAGGCACCATTTTCATGGCCCGAGAACATCATTTCATGACCTACGAATCCTTCACTGAACAATTCATGGCCCAGGACATCATGGTCTAAAGACGTCATCTTAACCGTCCAAAGACAATTCTCATGGTCTGAAGGGAATCTGCATCATGTTTAAATTCTCGCACAAATATATGCTCGCAATATCTCTTTACTTGAAGGTGACCCGATAAGCAACCATTATCCCAACGAGAGAAATCCCGCTTCATTTCCTTCATATTATCTCAAACCTGACCAATCACCATAACTATTCTTCACCTATCCCAAAATTTCGTGACCATCTTTGTGGTAACTTCATCAGTATACTCCGTCGATGAATCCAGAACTACACATGGCCTGATTCCTGTAAAACCAGGGATATGTAGGCAGCTCAGAAACCAGAGTGTGGCCTAAATCTCTCAAATCATCTCACTCGGTAAAATTGGCCATCATATCTTTACCCAACAACTCTTTCATCCTTCCACAATAAAGAGGGGCAGTTGTTGATACCCAATTTTTCCCTACATTATTTCCAAAATGCATATATCTTTTCAAAACAATGCATGAGCATCAATTAATATTTTTCCATAATTTCTACATTTTTAAAGATTTTTTAATTAATTTATCCCTATATTTTTTATTTTATGGAAAATATCACCACTGGTTTTATGACAATTTTATTGCTTCATTTTATCATTTATGTTTACGCTAAGCTTTAATTATTTTACGAATAGCCGTACTTATATTTTGGGGTTATAATTGCAATACCTTTCAGTAATAGCCCACGAGTGTATAATTACCTTATATCACAAGAAATTGACCTTTTTGTATTTTTATAACATTAAGTAATTATGTCAAATCAATTTTATGCATAAAATTATTTTTTTTATCATTTATTTAACTATTTTTTAATAATTATTTTGTCAATTAAGTGGGTATTTAATAAATAGCCTTTTATTTTTGGACCTAACCCCCTCAAACATTATCCCAAACCCTTTTAAAAGATAGCCCAAACCCCATAGGCCCAAACCTATACACCCGACCCAATCACCCGTTTAATCGTTGTCGTTGATCATTTTGATCAACGGTCCATGATTAAACCTACCAAAATTAATCCCCTAACACCCTAACCCCATTCATTTTACTCAACCTGGCCGCCCTTAAATCCCTCATCTATTCCATTCTCTCTCAATCACCCCCTAAAAACTTAGTCGTTGTCACCTGCAAAACTCCCCGTCTATGGTGTTTCTATGGATTTTCCGGCCCTTGCCGACCTGTTACATCTTCTGGTTGTTCGACTTCATTGATTTATGAGAGAATCTCGAAGAGATTCAACCTGGTTCTGTTCAAAACCCTTCTCACAGGCCTATCTATGGCCATTCTCGTTGTGAGTATTGTTCCTTGCCTATTTTGGTTCAAATATATGGTTTTCGGCCGATTTTCTTTTACTTCTACTATTTCCGAAAAACCCTAGTTTCACTAGTCTTTGAATCCGTGATTCGATTATTATTAGGTGTTTTCTTTTAAAAATCTTTTGTTCTAGTTAATTGCTTCGATTTTATTCACTCTTTCTGAAATTAGGGTTCTTCCCAGACTTTCTTCAAAGGTTTTCCTAACTTCTCAGTGATTAAATTAAATGTTCTTCATTATCTTGACTGATTCTCATGTATATTCTTCAACCCTAGATGTTCTATTTGTCATATTGATTTCTTCAATTTTGTTTCATTATTATGTTGATTTCAGTGAACCGGTCTTATTAACTAATTATATTCAGAGATTCGAATGTTTTTCCCCGTTAAAATCAGTATTCTTTGGGGATTTTTTACATAACTGATTTCTATTTAGGGATTTGAATAATTCTTTCCTATAAAATCAGTATTCTTTGAGATTTGTTTTACTGATTCGAATGACTGTCTTGTTAAAATTAGTATTTGCTGAGATTTTAACTTGTTCCCTTATTTGTGACCTTAATTGATTTTACTTGCCTTAATTAATTATCAGTATGGTTTGGGATTCTACCGAATCCTTATATGGTATGATTTATCACCTTAATTGAGTCCTAGTTTTGACCGTTAACTGACTCTCCCCAATTAAAGGGGTTCTTTCCAGATTTCTCAATTGGAAAATTCCCTAATTGGTTGATTGCTCTTAATTGATTGAACTGTGATTCTCTTTACCTTATTTGTTTTGCTTCCTAAGTGTTATATATACACTCTCATACTGCTTCTTAAGGACACGGACAATAGTTCAACCACACACACATAAACTTTCTCTCATCTTTTTTTCTGCTACTTGTACTCATTGCTCGTTTAGCTGGCTGAAAGCCAAGGCTAGACTGTCAGATCCTGCCTGCTTCACCTTCTGTCTCTGCTTCCTTAATCGGTATGTTCCTGCTTCTAATGCCATTCATTCTACTGTGAATTTTAAATCTATATGATCCTCTGGGGCTCTATTCTTGTTAATATCCATGTTTTTTCTGCATTAGACTAACCGCTTATGTACCTAATGTTATATTCTTCCTTGTTTACTGTTTGATCGATATGTTTAAGTACACCCTTTCTTGTTTATTTCTTTAATCAACATGTTTACTTTTGTTTAAGTACTCCCATCTTTCCTGTTTACTTCCTTCAACCAGTATGCTTACTTTTGTGTCTCAGACTCTTATCTAATTGACTTCAATTGGCATGACTAATTCTGTGTAGTTAGACTCCTATCTTCAGCATGACCATTCCTGTACTTAGTTTCTGTGTTTTACTGTCTATTGTTGTTAGTTAACATGACTACTTTAGCATTAAGCCTAGCTATTAGACCTATGTTTTTCCTGCCTAGAATCTAGGTCAGTATGTTATTATGAATTTTGTTGTTGCAGAAACCCTTGCCTATTCCATGTATCTGTTACTCAGTATGCTCTCACTCTTATCCTGTTGTTGTGAGTTTCTGATTCCTGTGTCCCAGACCCCTGCTCCTTTTTTTTGTAATTGTTTGTACACCTAGAACTAGTTGACAAACTGAAGTTGAATTTGGGAAATGTGATGCTTTTGTGACCATGTTGTTGTTGTTTGCTGAACCTTTTTTTCCTTCAAAAGGTTTTTCAACATGTATTTATTTACTTTTAATATGTTTTCCCAAAATGTGTCCATTCTTAAAGTATTTTTTACACCTAAATGTGTTACTCCTCTACTGTTGTCCAAAAGTTATTCCAACTATGTCAAGCACTCTCACTCCTGCTCTTAGATTACTTAAGTTCTGCCCCTCCAGTGTGTGTACTTTCTAGAGAATCCATGAGATTCCTCCGAACTCTGGCACACTGGGGCTGGCCTTTTCCACACTGCACATAATCACTTCCCTATTCAAAGGATCTTGGTGTAAGCATTGCTTGGGATCCCTGAGGTCCTTAGGAAACTTTGACACACCATGGCAGCCTACTGGCTATGAGACTTTAGCATCTTAGACTGTTTTGAAGGCCTGGTATTTCCAGGTTCACTTTGGGTCTATCTCAGGCTCCCTATAGCATAGCTTATATTTATATGTAATTCATTTATTTATGGTCTATAATAATGCCTTTGTAAACAGATATTGGCGAAATTAGTAAAGGGGAGGGATTCGTATATGGATTTTTGTAGGGAGACCAGGTAAAAATCATGCTTTAGGTTAATATTGTGTTTGCTTGCATTAGAAATTCTGTCTTTAGGTCTATGTTGTGTTCACTTGCATTAGAAATCATGCTTTAGGCTCACATTATGTTATTCGCATTAGCAATCATGCTTTAGGTTTATATCATGTTTAACATGCTTTTAGATCAGTTGGCATACTAGGCAATGTTATAGGCTCATTACTTTTTGTTACGGAATTCCTCTTCTGCATAATCATGATCACCTAGAAATCCTGTTATTAAGTTACCATTGCAATTCTGCTTAATAAAAATGTCCATCCTTGGTGTGCATTAGAAATCCTGCTTTAGAACTATGTTTGTATTTGCTTTACATCATGTCTACATCGCCTAAGTCAATAACCGTCATGTCTATACAAATGTTTAAAAGCAATTTCATCACCTAGACAAGCATGTTTATAGGTTGTATTAAAACTCAAACTGTTTGTTTTCCTTTAGTCAATTTCCAGAATTCTATTTGCATTTTAGAAAACATGTTATAGGGTACCCCTGAACCACGTCTAGGCAAGCTTATAGGTAGTGAAGGCCTTACAAAAAAATTTAAAACTATATTTTGTTTATTTGTGACTGCCCAGGTTCAACAGGTTCTAAAATCAGCAGGCAAACTTATTAGGTCTTTACCGCTTCGCCTTAACATAATGTTGCACATTCTCTGTTTGTCATGCTCACTTAGATATCATGTTCTAGGACCTTTTCTGAAACATCTGAAATCTTGATGTTTGAGACGTGCTAATTGCCTGTTTATTTGTGGAGGTAAACATGGGCCCTTAGTAGTTGTCTTCCTTGACAATCGTGTTTGTTCTTTGTTGTCGCTTAGATTTTCCTTTGTTAAACACTTTAGGAGAGTCTAGAACTACCTAAATATAGAGGT
The DNA here is from genome assembly GCA_005239505.1 of Nicotiana paniculata. Lineage (NCBI taxonomy): Eukaryota > Viridiplantae > Streptophyta > Magnoliopsida > Solanales > Solanaceae > Nicotiana > Nicotiana paniculata. The sequence goes on along the minus strand of ML326347.1, from coordinate 104,562 downwards.
CCTAAACACCTCCAGGACCACAAGGAAGGGACGGGTAATGCACGCTTATAGTTCGTTTAATGAAAACCGCTTATTCAACCGCTAAGGGGAGGGTAATCGGGTAGTAAAAGGATATGATGACATGTGTGCTAATGTCACGTGTAAACCCTCTAGTTGAGGAAGGATTACCGGGCATTGTACGGATGTGATCCTATAGGCTAATAACTTAGGACTCCCATATCTTATTTACATATGTGTGCTCAGACTTCTTACCTTTTAAACTCCTTTTATCTTACTTACATATGTGTTCTTAGACTGCTTATCTGTTAAATGACTAATTTACTAAGAAAGTTTGGTCGGGACCCACCATCTCGAGGGGCTCCTAACACCTTCCTCTCAAGGTATTTTCAAGCCCTTACCCAATCTCAAGTAACGTAGACTGGTTTCATGAATTACTTGCATTAGGTTCCCTAACGCACCATAAATCCGTTAGTTGGCGTTTCTTCAATTTCCATACCCCTCTCCCAAAAGGAAGGGAGTTGTCCCAAATGAATGTCGAAACCTGATTCCGCGAGAAAAAAAGGGGGCGCGACATCTACCATTTTGTTTTTATTCATTATTGAGAGTTATGAGATTTTGAGTGACTTTATGTTCCTCATTTTGGTAGTTTTGATGTGAATTCTGGGCGATGGGTTACGAGTTTTGATTTAGATGCTCTACTGGTATGAGAATTTAGTATGTGTGGTGATTTACTCGGCGGAATTGATTTAGTGGAAGGTTTCAATTGGTATGATGTGTATGCTACTTGCGATTGAGAGTTGAAGGTGAGACCCTCGCGGTGCCAAGTGTTTTGAGGTGTTTGAATTGACATGCGTGCCCCGATGGAGTTATATCAGGATGAGATCCTTGTGATTTGTTCATATACTTTGATTCTTCCTTATTAAATCGATTCGTAGAATAGTATTGATAGGGAGTTGTGCCTATCAGGCTTGTTCAATAGTTCTCTTATGTGTTTCTTTTTGCATATTCAGTCATATCTGCGTTGTGCTTATTAGGTTTTAGCTTGCGAGGTGTGTGCCCTGGTTGCGTTAGATGTAAATTGTTGATTAGGGTAAATAGTTGTGAGGTCTTCATGTTTATTGCACGTCGTCAGTGTTGTGAAGGTTTGAAACAGGGTTCTAACAGATATGAGGCTAATCGCTGGTACTGTATTTGATTACGGGTAGTTCTGATGATTAGAGATGTTGTTATGGGCATATGTGTGATGTGTTACATTGTGTGGTTGTACCTTGTGGGTGTAGGAATGAGTTTTTGCAGCCTGTGGAGTATGATAACGGGTGTGGATGGGGGAATCAGGTATTTTGGAGATAATCATATGGCGATAATTTCGGTTCTAGGGCTTATTGATATTGGTGGAAGGGGTAAATTTCAGTTAAGGTGGTCTCATCATGCTTATATGGATTGGGGTGACGTGGGGTCACCCGCGGGTGTATGTATGGTAAGTTCACTCAGTGATTTGATGACTTCGAAATGGTTCCTAACACGTTTGACGATGAACATTTGTTTAAGGCAGGGAAGATGTAACAACCCGACCGGTCATTTTGAGTATTAGCGCTCCGTTCAGTGGCTTAAGGTCTCAAGAAGCTCCATATTTTTTGTTATGACATGCGTGGGTGGCCGAGTTCGGTCTTCGGATGATTCAAGATTTGATGTGGAAGAAGGATTCGTGTTTTAGAAGCTTAAGCGGTCAGAGTTGACTGGAATTTGACTTTTGTGTAGTTTTAGAAGAGTTATTTTCACGCAGGGCACCTTTACTTATTTTCCCATTTCTTTTATGGCTTGCTGGCTGGATTAGCTAGCTTCAAGGCGCTTATTTGAAAAAAACTACATAGATAATTTAAGGTTATCACACTTTATTGTGACGATTTATAGACAATCGTGGTATTAGTGTACTTCACGGCTAACTGAAGCCAGTGCAGATAATTCCTTTTCCGAATGAAAGGCGATAGGGGGCGTACCCTAAGAAAGCAAAAGATTCTGAAAGAGTGTTTGATGATTCCAATAGTTTTTTATGGTGATTTTGGACTTAGGCGTGCGTCTAAATTTGGATTTGGAGGTCCGTAGAGTAATTTGAAGCATTTCGGAAAATGTTTGAAAGTTGATATTTTTGGAAGGTTGACAGATTTGACCAAGAATTGACTTGGGTGATATCGGGGTCGAATTTTGATTTCGAGAGTTGGATTAGCTTCATTGTTTCATTTGGGACTTGCATGTAAAATTTGACGTCATTCCGGGTTGATTTGATATGTTTCAGCACGAATTGGAAGTTGAAAGATTTGAAAGTTCATAAGTTAGATTCGTGATGCGATCCATAGCTTTGACATTGTTTGATGTGATTTGAGACCTCGAGTGGGTCCGTGTTATGTTATGGAACTTGTTGGTATTCTTGGAGGGGGTTCTGGGGGCCCTGGGTGTGTTTCGGACAAGTTTTAGATGTTTTTCATGATTGAGATAAAGTCTAGTTCTCGTGCTTCGCATCTGCGACATTTTGGAGCGCAGGTGCGGCTTTGCTTCTGCATGAGCCTGGTCTCTTCTGTGATCATAGGGACATGGGAGCTTGATCCCTTCTGCAGAGCTAGCACGCAGGTGCAGAGGAAACTTTTGTGGTGTAGCGTTCGCACCTGCGAAGTGGTTCGCTTTTGTGCTCCTTTTGACACTTGTGGGGTGTCGCTTGTGCGGACCCTGACCTTGTAAGTTGAGTTTGCAGATGCGAACTTTTGCTCGCAAATTCAAGAGCGGAGATGCGCTTCCTTGTCCACAAATGTAGAAGTGTTGGTCAGAATCATATAAGCCTAGGGTTTGCCCATTTTCACCATATTTTGAGTTGTAAACCTCGGTTTTAGGAGATTCTTCGTGGGTTTTTCAAACAAAACATTAGGGTAAGTGTTCCTCACCCGAAATATATTATACTTCATCTTTATTTTTATCTTATAACTAGTGTTTTGAGTTGAGAAAAATGGGAATTTTTGAAGAAAATTTTTCAAAATGTAAAATATTGATTTAAAGGACGAATTGGTGTAAAAAATTGATAATTTTGGTATGATTGAACTCGATATCAAATGGGTGATCAGTTTTTGTAATTTTGGTCGGATTTCGAGATGCGGGACCAGGTTGACTTTTTGAGCAATTTTTCAATTCTTAGCTAAGATCATTATTTCATTATTTTAATTAGTTTCATATAGTTATAGTTATAGTATGTAATTGTTTTGGCTAGATTCAAGTCATTAAAAGTTGGAAATTGAGGGACTGCCTACTAATTGATTGATTGAGCATTATTTGAGGTAAGTATCTCGCCTAACTTTGTGTGGGCGAACTGCCCCTTTAGGATTTGAGTCTTGGTGCTAATTGTGTCATGTGAAATCCATGTACGCGAGGTGACGAGTACGTGCTCGGGCTTATTTGTGGAAATTTGACCTCTTAGGGCTCTTATGTTCTTATGTTCATTGGATATGAAGTTGTTTTGTTATGTTAAATCCCCCATTTACTAAATTTCACCCTTACGTATCTTACTAAATTGCTTTCATGTTCCATTCTTACTGCCTGTTTGACTCTTGTGTGCCTTAACTGAAGTTGTTGCCTCTTCGATTGGCATGTTATCCTTCCCTAATTATTTATCCTTAATTGAAATCATTATTATCTCTTTTGTAATTTTCTATCTTTAATTGAGGTTATGATTATCTTTTTCGTTGCTTATCCATAATTGAAGTTGTTGTTTCTCTCTCGTAATTACTCAATTCTAAGTGAAATATAGTTATCCTTTATCGTAGTTGCCTCATCCTTATTTGGAATTATTGACTCATGTTTTCTCCCTTGTTGAGATATTCTTATTAAGACCGGTATTCCCTATTGTTTTTATTCATTATGAGCTCGTTCTTTTGCTTCCTTGTGAACCAAAGCTCTTGAGTTGATTTACTTGTCGTATTCTTGTATTATTGTTGTTGTTGTTGCTGTTGTGCTCAGTTTGTTGAGCCGACGGCTATGCGTGGTTGTCGTGTTGACACTGTTTAGATTAAATGTTGTGGAATATGGTCACATGTTGTCAAATTCATTATATTGTGATGTTGTGTTTTTTGCACGTGATATTGTTGGGAGGTTTTGTTCTGGTGTTTGCAAGAGGTTTCTATTGTGCTATTGTTACTATTAATATTTGCACATGCGGCATGACAAGGCGGGCTATATATGTGGGTTTGCTCATATGGAGAGACAATGTGAGAATATTATTATGCGCGTGCGGCGAGACAAGGCGGGCATTTACTTTATTATTGCGCACGTGGCAAGACAATGTGGGCTATGTCGGGGATTGATTTATGGTGGCTTGAGATGGCTTGGGGGCATTATTGTTGTTGATATTTGCGTAGTGGCGTGCCTAACTTGTGAGAGTTTTACCTTGTGCAAATTGTGGGGATCGTTTCTTATGTGTCATGCATTTCCTCTACTCTTACTCTTTGGATTGCGTTGTTATAGAACACTTGCACAAGCATACACGTAATTAATCAACCCTATCGGTTTTAGAAGGCGCATCCTGATGTTATTTATCATTCATACAAACCCTGGTCTACTTGCCTTCTATGTGAGAATTGTTCTATTGGCACGTGCGTCATCACTACTCCACTGAGGTTAGTCTTGATACTTACTGAGTACCGCTGTGGTATAATCATACTACACTTCTGCATATTTTTTGTGCAGATCCAGGTAATTCGAAGTCAACCGATTGCTAGCTAGATGTACGGATTTTACTGTGGAGATTCAAGGTAAACATGTTGTTGCGTTCACAGACCTCGAAGTCACCTTCGGTTATGTTACTTGCACTGTTTATCTCTATTTTTAAACAATTGTATTTATGGGTTTTTGTAGCAAACTCAGTTGAGCTTAGAGCTTGTACTACCAGTTTTGGGAATAGTAAGTGTGTATGAGATTTTCATCCCATATTCTTCGTTGTTGGTTGATTTCTTTTATTAATTCAGTAAGTGTTAGGCTTACCTAATTAACTCTATTTTCATCCCAGTTTTATGCATCCTGGGAAAACCATCAATCTGTATCTGAAATAATTAACTCTATTTCTATTGTTCTTTCTTTTTTCCCGTAATCCGAATAAAGATTTTCCAAGATCTGTGATATACTGTACTATTTTTATTCTGGAAAATATATTCGGCGATCGAAAATCGTTCGCCTCAAATTTGTTCGGCCACTGTAATTCGTTCCTTTTAGGCTTCATTCGGCAATTTAACAAGATAATATCCGGACTTATTGTAAAGATAATATCTGGGCTTATTGTAAAGTTCAGGCTTGATATAATTCACCGTCAGAAAATATATCCGGTGACCGGAAACCGTTCGTCGCAAATTTTTTCGGCCACTAAAATTCATTCCCTTCAGGCGTCATTAGGAAATTTAACAAGATAATATCTCTGGGACACACTTTTCTGTCTTCGATATACATAAACGCTGTGAAAAATCCATTTTATGGAGATAATCACCCAATTTCTTGAAGAAGATACCAATTTCTTGGGAAGTTAGAAATGCTCATCATCGGAATCTCCTCTTTCTCCGACCAATAATCACAGAAGAAGGCAGCCATTCGATTATTTTACACACTAGATCTTCTTATTGACATCTGCGATTTTTTGGGTAGTTTTTCCGTTCTAAATTACACAATATTATTGGTTCTGTGGGTGTTTGCGTGTTTTGTAGGTATCACTTTTGGGAGGTGCACGCGCACAAGCAGTAGAGTAGCAGTTATACGTCGAGTTTCGCAGCATCGGGAGTATACCAGGTCGAGAGTTCCAGATTCTATTCGCGGGAATTGGTACTTCCCGCCTCCTGTTTCTCTGTCTCATGTATTAATTACTTTTTTGCCCTAGTTTTTCGTACTAGTCTAGGCAGACTAGTGGGCTTGTAGCTACTATTTGCTCCATTTATTGTCCTGTGTGGTATTTTTTTCTCCTTTTCTTTTTAGACCTTCGTAGGTATAAAGAATGTGGTTTGTAATGGCAGAGTAGGGTCATGTCCTTGGGGAGGGTGGGTGGTGGGGAGGGGGGTAGGGCAAGGGTCAGGGGGTGGGACGAGGCCCAAATGAGGGTAAAGGGAACAAGGTAGCCTGTAGGTTGAGAATTGGATCGTGGAATATAGGGACATTGACGGGTAAGTCTATAGGCTAGCGAAGATTCTCCAGAAGAGAAGGGTCAATATAGCGTGTGTGCAGGAGACTAGGTGGGTAGGATCGAAGGCAAGGAATGTAGATGGGTATAAATTGTGGTTCTCCGGAGTCATGAAGGGCAAGAACGGAGTGGGAATTTTGTGGATAGGGAGCTTAGAGAGTCGGTAGTAGAGGTTAGATGGGTGAATGAAAGGTTCATAACGATTAAGGTAGTAGTTGGAGGGAGCACTCTGAATGTCATTAGCGCTTATGCGCCGCAAACCGGCTTGGAAGAGGAGGTTAAAAGGCGTTTCAGGGAGGCGCTGGATAAGGTGGTGCGCGGTGTTCCGCCTACGGAGAAGCTATTCATAGGAGGGGATTTCAATGGTCATATTGGGTCGTCTTCTAATGACTATGGTGAGGTGCACGGTGGCTTCGACTTTGGTGATAGGAATGGGGGTGGTACCTCACTGTTGGATTTCGCTAGAGCTTTTGAGTTGGTGATCGTGAACTCGATGTTTCCGAAGAGGGAGGAACATTTGGTTACTTTCCGGAGTATGGTGACTACGACTCAGATTGACTATCTCCTCCTCAGGAGGTGTGATAGGGGGTTGTGCAAGGATTGCAAAGTGATCCCGAGTGAGAACCTGGCAACTCAACATAGGCTCCTGGTGATGGATGCCGATATCCTGATGAAGAAGAAGAGATTTGCACGGGGTCAGTTGAGGATCAGGTGGGGAGCTTGTCTAAGGATAATGCGCAGGAGTTGGTGGGGCGGCTGACTAATGTGGGTGCCTGGTAGAGTGGTAGGGACGCTAGCGCTATGTGGACGGCGATGGCGGACTGTATAAGGGAGGAAGCAAGGGAGGTATTGGGAGCTTCGAAAGGTTACTCTGGAAGACACCTAGGAGACTGGTGGTGGAATGACATGGTCCAAGGTAAAGTGGAAGCCCATAAAGTGGCTTACATTAAGTTGGTAGAGAGGACCGACGAAGATCGGAGGAGAGCGAACAGAGAAAGATATAAAGAGGCTAGGAAGGAGGCGAAATTAGCGGTCATAGAGGTTAAGACTGCTTCTTTTGGTCGGCTTTATGAGGAACTTGGGGGCAAAGATGGGGACAAGAAGTTATTCGATTGGCCAAAGCGAGATAGAAGAAGGCTCATAACCTGGATCAAGTGAGGTGCATCAAAGACGAGGACGGTCGAGTATTGATGGAAGAGGACCAGATTAGGCAAGGGTGGCAGTCATACTTTCATAAACTTCTAAATGAAGAGGGGGATGGAAACATCGTGTTAGAGTAATTGGAGCAATCCGAGAGTGACCGAGACATTAGGTATTGTAGGCGCATTAAGATTGAGGAGGTTGTGGGTGCGATGTGTAAGATGAGTCAGGGCAAAGCGACCGGACCAGACGAGATGCCAGTAGAGTTTTGGAGATATGCGGGTAGAGCAGGCTTGGAGTGGCTGACTGGGCTGTTTAATATTATCTTCAGGACAAGGAGGATGCTTGGTGAGTGGCGGTGGAGTACAATGGTTCCGGTGTACAAGAACAAAGGGGATATCTAGAATTGTAACAACTATAGGGGTATCAAGTTATAAAGTCATACCATGAAAGTTTGGGAGAGGGTGGTGGAAGGGAGGATAAGGAGGGCGGTGTCTATATCAGAAAACCATTTCAGGTTCATGCCGGGTTGTTCTACTACGGAAGCGATCCACCTTATCAGGAGGTTGGTGGAACTATACAGGGATAGGAAGAGGGATTTGCATATTGTGTTTATTGACCTTGAGAAGGCGTATGACGAGGTCCCTAGGGACGTCCTTTGGAGGTGTCTGGAGGTGAAAGGTGTGTTGGTGGCTGACATTAGGGCGATAAAGGATATGTATGATGGAGCAATGACTCGTATTAGGACTGTGGGAGGTGACTCAGAGCCTTTTCCGGTGGCTATGGGGTTACACCAAGGATCTGGGCTCATCCCGTTCTTATTTGCTTAGGCGATGGACGCACTGACGCACCATATCCAAGGAAAGGTGACATGGTGTATGTTATTCGCTGATGATAAAGTTCTGATTGATGAGATGCGAGGCGGCGTTAATTGGAGACTAGAGGTATGGAGAAAGGCCTTGGAGTCTAAAGGTTTCAAGTTGAGTAGGACTAAGATGAAATATGTGGAATGTAAGTTTAGCAACGTGACGAGGGAAGCGGGTGCGGAAGTCAGGCTTGACTCATAGGTCATCCTCAAGAGAGAAAGTTTTAAGTACTTAGGGTCAATTATCCATGGATATGGGGAGATAGACGGGGATGTTACGCACCGTATTGGAGAGGGGTGGATGAAATGAAGGTTAGTGTCTGGAGCCCTATGTGACAAGAATGTGCATCCGAAACTCAAAGGTAAGTTCTATAGAGTGGTGGTTAGACCGGCCATGTTGTATGGAGCTGAGTGTTTGCCAGTCAAGAATTCACATATCCAGAAGATGAAGGTAGCAGAAATGAGGATGTTGAGATGGATGTGTGGGCACACTAGGCTGGATAAGATTAGGAATGAAGATATTCGGGAGAGGGTGGGCGTGGCTCCCGTGGATGATAATATGCGGGAAGCACGGCTTAGATGGTTCGGACACGTGCGGAGGAGAAGCCTAGAGGCACCAGTTAGGAGGTGTGAGTGGTTGACTTTGGCAGGTACGAGAAGAGGCAGAGGGCGGCCTAAGAAGTATTAGGGTGAGGTGATCTGGCAGAACATGGCGCGGATTCAGATTTCTGAGGACATGGCTCTTGATAGGAACAAGTGGAGGTCGAGCATTAGGATGGTAGTCTAGGGGGTAGTCGAGAGTTCTTTCCCCTTTTGTACCGGGTAGTCTGATAGAGTTTTGGTTAGGTTTGCTAGAGGTCTATGTTGCATTCACATTGTTGTTTTGCATAGATTTGTGTTATTGTCCTTCCACTTATTTGTTGTTGTTATTTTCTTTCTGGCATCATTTGTTGTTATATGCCTTTTATTTTGTTTCTTTTCTGATATTATTCTCTCTTTTGTTGAGCCGAGAGTCTGCTGGAAACCGTCTTCCTACCCTTTTCGGAATAGGGGTAAGGTCTGCGTACACTCTACTCTCCCCAGACCCCACTAGTAAAATTTTACTGGGTATGCTGTTGTTGTTTCTGTCAGGCTTACCTAGTTTTGCGTTCACAGATTAGGTGTCATCACGACATTCTATGGAGGAAAAATGGGGTCCTGACATGATCATTCTTGGGTTTCTGCTGAAATAAAACTCTGTATGATGTCTTTACTTTAAGACACTACACTAAAAGGCATCTTATTAATATGATGTGTGGCAGTTAAAATAAATTCGCCCCAATATGACATTGGGGGGGCTGGATTGGAACATTAAATCTCTAAGAGGTGTCTATGTTTCCTCTCAATAATCCCATTCTGTTGAGGAGTTGCTACACAAGAGAGTTGGTACAGAATTCCTTCTGAAGCAAGGAAAGCTGCTTCTGGTGTACCTTTTCCCAATTCTAATGCATTGTCATATCTTTACTATTTGGCTTACATTTAAAAATGCTTTAATATTTCATAATTTTGATAGACCCGATTTTTTATAAAAATGGGTCCTTTTATAAACGACACTAATGAAGAAGACGCCTCAACTTCATACTGGTGTAAATATATGAGAGAAGTAGAAAAATAATACTTCGCAGAAGCTTCATGAACAATTTGAGGAATTTTCATGCTTTGAACTTTCAAATTTTATATAACACTTTTCATGTATACAAATAACTTTTTGTACAACATCTACAAATCTTTCATAACTGTTTTTTTTTTTAACAAGTTTCAAAATTTTAGGTCTATCTAGTAACCCGTGACTAATTATTTCCCTTAACCTAAAAATTCATAGGAACTTGAAAGGTTTTTTACTCAGGTTTGTTTTTTGGCTCTTGATTAGCTCTTGAATTCTGAATTTTAGGCTGATCCAGGCTTAAATTCTGACTTTTAGTCTTCTTTGTCTTCATATATATAGTCCCCCCAAGTGTTAGAGCTTTGAAGTATGAAATCTCGAGCACTTGATTATTCCTTCCAATTAGTCCATTTCCTGAAAAGGAAAATACATACGGGACTGGAGGTATACATTTAGATGGTGGTTGCTTAACCCTTTTTATTTCCATCAGAAAGGTTATAACCTAGACCGGGAATAGTTCTGTATTCCGCATGTCTTTCGGGTCTAATATCATCATTAGGTGTGGGTTAGCTTTTTGCCTATCATCTAAAATTGTTAGCAAAATTTTTATAAAAAAATCACAATTGATCGATACCTGACCGAGGGTATTTCCTTTGCCTAGAAGTAATACTTCTTCAAATGAACAACATTCCAATTCGAAGGTAGTACCTTGCCTTCCATGGTTTCTAACTCATAAGCACATTTTCCAGCGATACTACGAATCTTGTAGGAACCTTCCCAATTTGGACTCAACTTCCCTGCACCAGCTACTTTTGTTGATTGAAAAACCTTTTTGAGAACGAAATCCCCAATCTTGAAGTATCTGAGATGAACTTTCATGTTGTAGTATCGCTCAATAATTTGCTTCTGAGCTGCCATTCTTATTAGAGTTGTTTCTCTTCTTTCCTCGAGTAAATGTAAATTCGATCTCATCTCTTCACCATTTGATTCCTCAGTTGCTTGTGTAAATATCGTACTTGACTCACCTATTCTAACTGGAATTAAGGCTTCAGCACCATAAACAAGTGAAAATGGAGTCTCTCTCGTGCCTGTCTTTGTTGTCGTTCGATAAGCCCATAATACTCCTGGTAACACCTCGGTCCAATTGTCTTTTGATTCCTCTAATCTTTTCTTCAAATTATTAAGAATAACCTTATTTGTTGATTCAGCTTGTCCGTTGGCCACGGGGTGATAAGGTGACGAAGTTATTCATTTGATTTACCAACTTTGGAAAAATTCTGTGACATTCGTGCCTATGAACTGTGGGTCATTATCACATACGATTTATCTTGGAACTCCAAAACGGATTATAATATTTTGCCAGATAAAGTCCACGAATTCCTTCTCTCTCACATGTTTAAAGGCTCCTACCTCTACCCATTTGAAAAAATAATCTGTTAATACTAACAAAAATCGTACCTTTCCTTTAGCTTATGGAAATGGTCTCATGATATCCATCCCCCACTTCATGAATGGCCATGGGAAAATAACCGTATGCAATAGCTCTGCTGGGCGATGCATGTTATTGCCATATCGTTGACATTTATCACACTTTACCACAAATTTTTCTGCATCTTCTTCCATTCTTGGCCAGTAGTATCCTGCTCTAATTAAAGTTTTTACCAAGGATCTTCCTCCTGAGTGGTTTCCACAATGTCCCTCGTGTACTTCTCTCATCACATATTCTGTCTGAGCAGGTCCGAGGCATCTTGATAAAGGTCCCCCGAACATGTTTCGATATAAATTTCCTAGAATTAAGCAGTAACGAGCAGCTTTTCGTCAAAGTAGTTGAGACTCTTTCTTGTCTTCATGTAAGGTTCCATACTGCAGAAAATTGACAAATTTATTTCTCCAGTCCCAACTTAGATTATTGAAATTTACCTCATTTTTATCTTGGTCGAGTGTTCAATGAAACAAATGTATTACAATAGCATTTTTGCATTTGATATTTCCGCAACTGACGTGAGATTTGCTAATGCATCTGCTTCCGCATTCTCCTCCCTGGGTATTTGCACAATTTTCCATGATTGAAATTGCCTTATCAATTCTCGTGATTTTTCCAAATACTGCTGCATTCGTGCCTCTCTAGCTATATAAGTCCCCTGCATCTGGTTAACTACCAGCTGGGAGTCACTCTTAATTACGATTTTCTCTATAGCCTGTTCTCGTGCAAGTTCCAAACCTGCAATCACAGCCTCATACTTTGCTTCATTGTTAGTAATGGGATAAAATTTTATTCTTGTCTTATACTTTCTACCGAAGGTGGGATTAAAACAATACCTAAACCTTCTCCTTTAATATTCGAGGAGCTATCAGTGAATAGAGTCCATGTACTTGGATTGGATTAGGTAAATACTTGTAGTTCCTTTTCTGCTTCAGGAACTATTTTTGTGCTGAAATCCGCTACAAAATCTGCTAAAATTTGTGATTTTATTGCAGTTCTATGTTGGTACATAATATCATATTCGCTGAGTTATATATCCCATTTAGCTAATCTTCCAGACAGTTCTTGTTTATGCAGTATATTCCTTAGAGGGTATGCAGTTACTACAGTGATAGGGTGACATTGAAAATAAGGTCTCAACATTCTAGATTCCACAACTAATGCTAGAGCAAGTTTTCCTAAGTGAGGATATCGAGTCTCAGCATCTAACAAATATTTACTAACACAATAAATTAGAAATTGTTTACCTTTATCTTCTCGTACTAAAACTGCACTTACCGCCATTCTGATACTGCAAGATAGACGAGTAACCTTTATCCATCCTTTGGTTTAGCCAGCAGGGGTGGATTTGACAAATATGCTTTTAAATTTTTGAGGGCTTGTTGACATTCATCAGTCCACTTAAACTGATTGTTCTTTTTCAATACTTAAAAGAATTTAAAAAATTTCTCCGAAGATTTGGAATTAAATGTTCCCAGAGCTTCTATTCTTCTTGTCGGCCTTTGCACCTTCTTTTTGCTCGTGAGTATGTTTGGAATTTCTTCAATGTCTTTGATCTGCACAGGGTTTACTTCAATACCTCTGTTAGATACAAGAAAACCTAAAAACTTACCCGAAGGCATGCCGAAGGCACACTTTTCTGTACTTAATTTCATGTTATACTCGCGGAGAATTTCGAAGGTGCTTGAAAGGTGTTGAAAGAGATCTCCTGCTTGTGCAGATTTGACTAGCATATCATTGATATAGACTTCCATAGTCTTTCCCAGGTGTTCTTGAAACATCTTGGTCACCAATCGTTGATCCAGCGTTTTTCAAATCAAAAGGCATAACTTTGTAGCAATAAGTCCCCATGTCTGTAATAAATGAAGTTTTTTCCTCATCTAAGGGATCCATCTTTATTTAATTATAACCTGAATATGCATCTAAAAAACTCAACAACTCAAGATCTGCGGTGGAATCAATTAATTTATCTATATGTGGTAAAGTGAATGAATCTTTTGGGCAAGCTTTATTTAAATCAGTATAATCTACGCAAACCCGCCATTTTCCATTGTTTTTTGGAACTACCACAGTATTAGCTAACTAGTTCGGATATTTTACCTCCCGTATTGAACTGATTTTTATGAGTTTTTGTACCTCATCCTGAATCACTTGATTCTTGAAAGAATCTTGCTTCCTCTTCTTTTGCTTGACAGGTAGGTATGATCGATCTTCATTCAATTTTTGATTCATCACCTCCGGAGGTATACCTGTCGTATCTGAATGCGACCATGCAAAACAAACTGTGTTAGCTTTTAAAAATTCAACTAACTTACCTCTCATTTCTGGGATCAGCTTTTCCCCAATATAAACTTTTCGATCTGGACATTGTTCGAATAGTACAACAGCTTGGATCTCTTCAATTGTTGTTCTGATGTTTTCATTCTCCTCTGATTCTTGAATGACATCCGGTCTTGAATCCACATCTGTTTTCCTTGAGCCACTTTCAGATGAGATCTGATTTACCACGTCTTCAATAAGATTCTCATTTGTATCTTTGCTTGCTTTGTGTGAATCCACCACTGAATTGATAATCTTAGAAACTTATTGATCTCCTTGGATTTGTTGAATTCTCCATTTCGAAGGAAACTTAATGACTTGATCTAATGTAGACGGTACAACATCCATGTCATGAATCCATGGTCTCCCAAGAATCACATTATAAGCAATGTTCGTGTCTATTACTTGGAATTTCGTATCTTTGATAACTCATTCTGCAAATGTGTTTGCACTATCTCCCCTTTCGTAATAACGTTTGAATTATCGAATCTAGATAAGGAACGTGCATTTGGTACCATCTTGTTGCCAATTTGCATTTCGTTCACCACTCGTAGAAGAATAATACGCACGGAGCTACCTGGGCCAATCAAAACTCATTTTACATTAGTATCATGTACAAGTAAAGATATTACCAGCGCATCATTGTGAGGGATCATCAATCCATCTGCATCTGCATCATCAAACATTATACTATCTTCCTCCAAAACATGACGAACTCGCTTCCCGTAGGTTACCGTGGATTTTGACATCTTTCTCGCAACTGTGTATGTGACACCATTGCCTTCTTCTCCTCTGCTTATCACGTTAACTGTTCTTTTTGGAGATGGGGGTTTTGGAATTTCTTGTCTATTTTTCATATAAGATTGTTTACCTTTCTCGCTGAACAGGTCTGTCAAATATCCATGCTTTAGCAAATGCTCTACTTCACCTTGCAACAATCTACAATCAGTTGTTTTATGGCCATGGTCGTTATGAAACTCGCACCAGAAATCTGGATTTCTTCTGCCTGGGTTTGATCTCATTTCCTTTGGCCACCACACCTTATCTCCCATACTCCTTAGAACAGGTACCAACTCAGATGTGCTAATATTGAAACTATAATCACCAATCCTTCCATTCGTGTTGGTATCTCTATCACGTATATATCGTTCCTTTCTGAACCTGGATGATGATCCCGCATCTCTGTTCCTCGTTCTAGGATCAGACCGTACATTTTCTAGCTTGGACAGTGAGTCTCGCCTGGTGGGTCCCATATAAGGCTCGTATCTGTTTTTACTGGACCTCTTTTCAGATTCTAACCGCCTCAAATTTGTTCTTTCATCAACCATTTACTGTGCGACGAGGTCTTCTTCAATCTGCAGCTTGGTGTTATACTTGTTGTATACATCGTTCCATGTTGTAGCAGGGAATTCTCGTAAGCTTTCCTTGAGTCTTCTCGTGGCTTCTGAGCTTTTTTCATTCAGATTACTTGCAAACGCCATGGCTGCCCAATTATCAGGTACTAGCGAAGCATCATTCTTTCACGTTTAAATCTATCCACAAATTCCCTGAGTAACTCAGTATCTCCTTGTTTTACCTTGAAGATATCCTCCATCCTTTTTTCGACTTTTTGAGCTCCTGAATGTTCTTTTATTAATAAATTTGCAAGCTCAACAAAAGAATCAATAGAATTTTCAAGTAAAAGAGAATACCATTATAATGCCCCTTTCGTGAGTGTTTCTCCAAATCTTTTTAACAGAACTGATTCAATGTCTTGTTTGGTCAAATCATTGCCTTTTATGCTTGTTGTGAATGCAGTTACGTGATCTTGTGGGTCAGTTGTTCCATCATATTTTGGGATGTTAGGCATTTTGAACTTCTTAGGAATGGGTAGTGGGGCCGCGCTCGGCTTCCAAGGTTGTTGTGAATATTTATCAATATCCACTCCCTTAATCACAGGTGGTACACCAGGTATTTGTTCAATGCGGTCATTTTGCTCTTTCATCTGTTTCTGCAAAGTTAGTACCAAATTTTATAAATCAGAATTATTTGGTGTACCTGACCTTCATCACGTGATTCATTGGGAGTTCCCCCGCTTCCTGAATTAGCAAGCCCCGAGCGTGGATTTTCTATGGTTGCAATATTATTTGGGGGATGAGTTGGTGGTGCAGTTGGCAATCCCCTAACAAAAGCTTGGAGAGCATTGTTGACATGTTCAGCGATCAATTATTTTAAAGCATCTTGCTCGACACTCTACTCGTCTCCATGTTGATCATTTGTGTGAGATTCGGATCTTTCAGGTGTTTCTTCTTGAGAATGACGTGGAGAATCATGTGGTGAAGGAATTGGAGATCCTTCATCCTGTTAGATATTTTCGTTGACAGTTGACATGATTTTGTTGTGAGAAAGAAGGATTTGGAAAGTAAAAAGATTATCAGATATTTGTTAACGGAACTAATTTGTTTAACCAAAAATAAGTTTTTTAGTCAAAGCCTATTTTTAGAAGAGCCTGGATTACGATAACCAAATAGTTCTTTACTTTCTCAGTGATTCGTTTGAAAGGAAATAAAATTAGCAAAAAGTAAGAAAGAGTAGTTGATAGTACTGAATAAGCAAGAAAAAGTGAATATATTTCCTTAATACTTAGAATGTGTCTTTACAAATGAGATTATCTCCCCTTATATAGGAGTTTACAAATATAACGTTTCCTTCTATTTATGGTGGAATCATTATGAGTTTCAATGGTATTAATTGTCGGTTATGATTGGTAATCGTAACTGTCTATGAGGATTTTGTAACAATTTTGATTCCCCTTCCTCATTAATTGTAGGTTCGTGAATCCTTCCTCTTTCATGTCTTGATTTATTCCACTCGTGCCTCTTCATTAGCTGTTTAGATTCGAATATTGATTTCCCATTATCCCGTGGGTGTTTGACTCGTACTTCTTTGGAATATGCCAGTTGTCACATGTCATGTTTTATCAGCTAAAATATAATTTTATGTGTATTATTTATTTACCATCAATAGACATTTAATATTTAAAAGGAGAATGGTTTTATTAGATAGGCTCGAGTTGAAATTCAAAAAGGAAAAAATAAAAAATAAAAAGATAAGGTAGGTAGCAGAAGAATTATGGCTCAGTAATATTCTTTTCCACTGATCTTCTAGAAATTCATTAGATGCCTATAGCGTACCTGTAAACACTTTTTACCAAATATTTTGTCTTGTAGCCTAGGGTGTACATGAATTGGATTGGTTTGATTTTGTCGGATTTTTCGGATTTTCGGGTTTTTGGGTTTTTTGTTACTTACATATTGTTTCAAGTTTACTTTGTTAAATATTTGATAATTAAATATATATTTACTAAAAATATAAAAAATTGACAAACATATTATCAATTAAAATATTCTTATGAAATAATTCTATTAGTAACACATAATTATTATTTTTTTAATCGTCCTCCAAAATTTTCCGTTGATATACACATTCAGGTTAACCGAATTTAGTAATTAAACATAAAAATCAATATGATACCTAAATATTAATAACCACTTCACATTTGAAAAAGATATAAGAATTTAATAGATCTTAACATATGATATGAATATGAAAGAACAAAGAGATAGACGCATTTCAGTAACACTTGATAAGAAAGTGATCATACAACTCATTATTTAAGGTCAATAAATATGGAGCACTTCATATTCTATTAAAATTTATATCCCGCAAGAGAATCCCAAATAATTCTAGATAGTTTTTTTAAAGAAAATTCTATATAAAATCTTAAAAGTATATAAAAAAATTATATATTTATATGTCGGGTTGGTTCAAATTTTTTTACTCAATACCAAACCAAATCAAATCAAACAACGTCGGGTTTTTTAATCGGTTTGGTGCGGTTTTTCGATTCGGTTTGTACACCCCTATTGTAGCCCACAAAGGTACATTGCCCTGTCAGTGATACATTAGGATTTAGGCTTTAACAATGGTGGTTGTGGTGGCTCGTAGGGGACTGTACGTAAAACATTTTCACCTGCAAAATAGAGGAGGAGTCAGAATTTTAAGTTTCTGGGTTCGGAATTTTAATCGTTTGAATTTACTGAGTTTATATTAATAATTTATATATATTCAATGAAAGTTTTAAAACAAATACCACGTTCGAACTAAAGCTACTATGCACTCTAGCTCCGCGCGGCCTGCAAAAGTCTACTTTTACTATCTTTGACTTACTGCTTTATTGGTCTTTACTATCTTCCTTTTTGCTTTTTCTTTCTTTCCCCTCACCCTCGTTGTTTCAGTTCATTGAAGAAAAAATCATCACTTAATTACCTCGTGCTAGATAGCGGTATTAACCATTTCAACCCTTTTTTCTCAATTATAATTTATCTTACACCTGTAACTCGTGTTTCATGAACTAGAGTAGACAACTTATTCTTTTCTCCCTCCCACCTGTCTCAATACCTCACGGTTATGATAGAGAACGTGGATTAATGATGAAAATAAGTCTTATACGTGCGAAATTAGCGAATCAAAAAATGTTGCAGATTAAGAAACTATATTGAACAAAGAGCATCAATTAATTATGTTTTCCATGATACAATAGAAAAACATAAAAAGTAATTAACAGAAGAGGAAATGTTTATTTCAATGTGATACAAGTGATACTGTATGCTACGTTTTTTATTTTAATGTTTATCTCTTTTGGCAGAGAAACTATACTTTATTTTTATTATTTTAGTTTTGCTGATATCTTTTGCCAGTTGTCTTCTTCAAGCAAAATAATGAGGGAAAAGGTCCAAAATTCGCCACTGTATAAGTTGAAATGCTAAAGTTTGCCATGTGTCATATTTTTGGTCCATTCATATTCTTCTGATATATTTTTGTTTTTCATTAATGAACCTCATGCGTGAAATATGTGAACTTCATCGGTCCAAATTCATTGAGAAAAAAGGTTCAAATTCACCTCTCATCTTTTTACAGTGACTTAAAATTACCCTAAGTTTGTAGCTCCCTTGAGATTCAAAACGAGACTTTTTCCTAAAGGCAAAGGTAATTAAGGTAATTAGATCAAAAGTCAAATGGAGGTGCAAAATTACTCTATTTGGGACAGTAGAGGGAAGATTTTGACCCTACATCTTATTTACTTGTTCATATGAACAATACTATATTTATCTAACGCTTTTGATAATTAAATTCATTTTTATATAAAAGATCTATCCAACTAAGTAATTACCGTAGTTCTTGTGCAACCAAACAATACATAAAAGCATATCTTGTTGTTAATTATATTATGATGAACAGACATATTTTGAATTTATTATGCTGCGTAATGTAATCACTAGCCTAATAAATAATAATCACGATCTAATATTTACTGGTGCCCCATCTGACTTACAATTTTGTAATTTTAGATACGTACTTGTACAAACACATTAGGTGCACAATCCGTTTACAGATATACTAGAGTGATTTTGACTGAGTTTATAGTTCCAGTTACTGACCATTATTTACTGTTTTAGGATATACCTAGTATTTAAACAAGATATATAAAACCATCAATAGGTTACATGAAGAGGGAAATCCTCTATCTCATCTGTCCAAGCGTTATTTTCCTTGGCTGCATCGACAGTCATTAGCGTGCGCCAAACAACACTGTTACACTTGAAGCCTGATCCGAAACCTATTTGCCATGCTCTGTCACCTTTCTTTATCCTCCCTTTGGCTTCGGAGTAGGCCAAATTGTACCACACTGAGCTACTTGAAGTGTTTCCGAACCTATAAAGAGTCATTCTTGACGGCTCCATAAGCACTTCTGAGAGATCAAGATTCTTCTCAAGCTCGTCCAAAACCGCTCTCCCCCCTGCGTGAATGCAGAAATGCTCAAACGCCATCTTGAAATCCGGGATATATGGTTTCAGTTTCCTTTTAAAGACTTTTCTCGCGATTAAGGAGGCGAAAAAGAGGAGCTGCTCGGACATGGGGAGGACTAGAGGGCCAAGAGTTGTGATATTGGTTTTTAAGGCCTCACCAGCAACTGCCATTAAGTCTTTTGACAATGACATGCCTTTCTTTCCATCCTCATCTTCATCTTGGTAGGCACAATTGAATGCTCTGTCATCCGCACCTTTATGAGTGCGGACGACGTGCATCAATTGATATTTTGAGCGTCTACGGTCAGAGGAACGGTTTGACAGAAGGACAGCAGATGCACCCATTCGGAAAAGGCAATTAGCTAAAAGCTTTGATTTCAGCTTCCCTGTATAGTAGGCCGATGAGATTATTTCTGTGCTTGCTATAAGTGCATAAGAGTTGGCTTGCCCCTGTGAAGTTATTTCACAAATATATCAGCAATTTTGACCACCAAGAGAGGGAAAAGCATGACATACACCTTAATTAATTCTTAAATCTTAGCGGAACCTTCATAAAACTGTTCCTGCACCTTAAATTTATCATATTATGTCTCAATATCTTTTGCATTTTGGATGACAACGAGATTTGAACTCGAGACTCTTGCCTGATCTAATACCATATTGAATATATAACTGTCTAATTTAAGAACTTTATAAGTTGTTGAAAAGAAAACACTTTTAGTTATTTAATTCTATTGTAAAATTTAGAATGATATGAAGATATACCAACCTGTAAAAGCCGGTTAGCTAGGTCTACAGAAATGAGTCCAGCACTGCAGCCCATGCCGCCAAGGTTATAGGTAATCACATTGACGCCAAGCTTATAATGGTTGACAATCATTGCAGAAAGAGATGGTGTTGGATTGAACGCACTTGAATTGACGATAACAATCCCAATCTCTCGAACCTTGATTCCTGTTTTCCCCAATAGATCGTCTATGGCACCAATGATAACCATTTTCGCTTCATTTTGATTAATACTCATGGGAACCCTTGATGGGATATTTGACTCCGTTGGAACGTAAGTCTTTTCACCTAAACCTGACCTCTTCGAGATTTTCTTTAAAAAATTCAAACTTTCTTCGTCCAAAATGTTGGACATTTTTTCTATTAAACTTTGTTTAGATGTCATGAAACATTGAGGTGGCTTATAACATGCAAAATCGACTAAGTAAACATTTCTTGGACGACTCATGAAGTAAACTGTGATTAAGAAAACAACAAGAGTTGAAAAAGATTTCAACATGGCAAGATGGATCATTAGGTTTTCAAGAGTAAAGGTTGAAAGATGAAGTCCGACAACAGCAAGAATTGGCAAGATGAGGAGATAAACTGCATTTGATATTAGGTAATGGTATCCAAGTTTTACATATTTGAGTCTAATGGAGAGAAGAAAATTGGGCAGGTTTGACTGGCCTACTTCTCCAGCATTTTCTGCCATTGCTGTTGTAGATCAAGAGAAGAGAATTAGTAAAATAAGAAATTAAGATTGTATGATGAGTTTCCAAGCAGATCAAGGTCCAGAGATTTAAAGAGTGAAAAAGCAGAGTTGTCCAATCTAGGCACTCCCTCCTATTGTAGTAATGTGCCCTTAATTATTTCCTACAACAGTAATGAAAAGTCAACTTTGTCATCTATACATATTTACATATCAAGTTTCCATTTGTTGAACATAAGATAAAAAAGAACAACTGTCACGGCCCAAAACTAACTCTATCGTGATAGCGCCCCACCACAGTACTAGGCAAGCCGACGCATTTCCAAAACACATCGATATATCATTTAAAGATAAGTCAAAGCTTTTCAAAAAAACAAAATCTTCGTAAAAGAGTTCAACTCAATTTAAAAGTGCGAAAAAAGAAAGCCCAACATCGGGGTGTCACTAAATCATGAGCATCTAAACTAGACTAAAATCAGAGTTTACAATGTTCCACTAATACCAAAACAGAAATGAAAGATAATAATAGAGGAGTATCAAGGGCTGCGGACGCCGGCACCTACCTCGTATGTCTCCGACAATCACAAGTGCACGGACTCAACGATCTCTGCAAACGGGCTCACCTGAATCTGCACACAAGGTTCAGCGAGTAACGTGAGTACTTCCAACTCAGTAAGTAACAGATTAGATAAGGAACTGAGTACAAATCAGAGCTACACAAAACACAGTTTTTTCCAGAAAATCTCAGGGAAGGAAATTAGACATGCTTTCAAACCGGTGTTCAAAATCAAAGCATTTCGAGCTCAAGTGGAACATTATAAGTACTCCAAAGTAATACAACAACAACAACTAGCAACAACCAGCAACAATAAATAAAAGCAAGTACAGTCTTACATGACTACTGTCACTCATCTATCTCGACAGCTCAATCGCTCGGCTCTTAGCCTCAATACTCACAATCAAGGTACCTGCACTCATTAGGGGTGCTCAGACTCTAGAGGGGCTCCACCCAAGTGCTATATTGCTGCAGCGTGCAACATGCAACCCGACCCAATATTGTTGCAGTGTGCACAGCCCGATCCATATATTGTTGCGGTGTGCAGCCTGATCCAAGTACTGATGAGGCGTGCAGCCCGATCCAATAATATTGTCCGAAGGCTTGTTGCGGCGCGCAGTCCGATATAACATATCACACACAGCTCTCAATCCGGCACTCAGGCCCTATTTTAGTCACTAGCCTCTCCAGCCTCACAATTTTCACAATAACACTCCAAACAGAGAATATAACAAGTATTAATCAAGTCATAAGAGAGAGCTGAGATAAAATGCATAAGCAAACAGAGGCTGAGTACAAGATAGCAATTTAGCAGTCAATACAACAAGTTCACGACCACTGCGGGTCCCAACCGTGTTTTCGTATAGCCTAAGCATGGTTTCTAACATGTAAGATAGTTAATAACTCGAAAACAACAATGAACAGGTAATAACAATGGTTATTTGACTTTACAGTCTACCGGGACGGACCAAGTTACAATCTCACACGGTGCATGCTCACACGCCTGTCACCTAGCATGTGCATTACCTCTAAATATCAACATCATATGAATTTTCTCGGGGTTTCATACTCTCAAGACCAGATTTAAGACCGTTACTTACCTCAATCCGAACAAATCCCTACTCCGCAATGCTCTTGCCTCTCGATTCGGCCTCCAAATGCTCCGAATCTATATACAACCAGTACAATACCATCAATATATGCTAAAGGAATAAAATCCACAAGAAAAACTACAAATTTAGACTCCAAACCCGAAATTGGCTCAAACCCGTCCCCCAGGTCCATGTCTCGAAATCCGATAAAAGTTACAAAACTTGAAAGCCCATTCACTCACGAGTCTAACCATAAAGAATTGATCAAAATCCGACCTCATTTGGTCCCTTAAATCCTCAATTTACACGCTCCAAAATCCCAAGCCTTAACCCCTCATTTTCACTCTTAAATCCTATTAATTAGATGATAAAACAACAGGAAAACACCATAAATAGGAATATTAGAGCTCAAGCAACTTACCTCACTGAAAAACCCTTTAATCCTCTTTAAAATCACCCCAAAAAGCTCCAAAGTCCGACTGAAAATTGTGGAAATGAACCAACATTTGCGAAGTCTTTAAAGTTTCTGCCCAGACTTTTCGCACCTGCAGTCCATTTTCACGCTTCTGTGACACTGCGCCTGCGGAAATTCCATCGCAGGTGCGGAACTCACTTAAAATCCCAGGTTTCGCATTTGCGGACAAACCTCGCACCTGCGGTCGCGCACTTGCGCGTCACACTCCGCTTCTTCAGAAACTGACCAAACTCCGCCTTTCCGCATCTACGCACCAGTCCCGCACCTGCGGGCTCGCAGATGCGACCACTATTTCGCACCTGCGTATCCAACCCAGCTCAACATTGTTCGCACCTGCCAAGTTCCACGCACTTCTGTGGATCTCTCACATGTGGATGCGGCACCTGCGGCTCCGCATCCGCAGGTGCGGAAAACACCAGCAACTACAGAAACCAGCAAATCAGCTATCTCCCAATACCAATAATTTGCCCGTTAAACACCCGAAACTCACATGAGCCTCTCGGGGCCTCAACCAAACATGCCAACAAGTCATATAACCCCATACGAACTTAGTCTCACCTTCGAATCACTCAAAACAACATCAAAACACCAAATTACCCTCGGATTCAAGCCTAAGAACTACTAAACTTTCAAATTCCGCAAACGATAGCGAAACCTACCAAATCAAGTCTGAATGACCTCAAATATTGCCTACATGTCACAAATGCTACTACGAACCTACTCCAACTTTCGAAAAACCATTCCAACCCCAATATCAAATTTTCCACTACTGATCAAAATCGCCAAATTCGAACTTTCGTCAATTCAAGCCTAACTCTACTACGGACCTCCAAATTTTATTCCGGACGCGCTCCTAAGTTCAAAACCACCTAACAGAGCTAACAGAATCATAAAAATTCAAATTCGAAATCGTTTACATATAAGTCAACATCTGGTTGACTTTTCCAACTTAAGCTTATCCCAAAGAGACTAAGTGTCTCAATTAACTCTGAAACCACTCCGGACTCGAACCATCTAACCCGGTATAACCCAATATAGTTGAATCGCAATAAAAGAAGCAGAAATGGGAGGGGGGGAGGGACGGGGCTAAAACTCTCGGAACGACCGGCCGGGTCGTTATAGCAACTCGGTGCACGAAGCATTGTGCGATCACACAGAATTTGTGAAAGGACCGCACTCTAAGGGGGTGTGATGTTGGCACCCTAAATTGTTGCTTAATGTACAATATTTATATTAAATTCAGCTAATTGTAATAAAATTTACATCTTTAGAAAAATTTATATTTGAAAAATGAATAGAGGAAATGTTTATTTGAAGAATTGTACTTCCAATGAGATTTCTAGGGTGGGCGCTAAGGTAGCGCACTTGAATTGCCTACAGATTCTTTAGGACCATACAGGCTACATAAAATTCATATGCCAACTCTCAGACACAGTTCTACAGTGGAGCTATATTTGTGTACATTTTATAAGTTTTGCTCCTAATTTAGAGCTCTGTAGTAAAGATTTTGCGGAGGTGAAAAACAAAATTTGTATAAGGGTACATAAGGTAGCAGTAGGGGCCGCAAACGGGCTGGTCAGATCAAATATACTGGATGAAAATGGGTAATACAAAAATAAATAAAATATTCGACCCGACCATATTTAATACGATAGAAAACGGGTTAACCATGACTTCTTAAATATGATCACTTGTGGGAGAATTCCTAGTCTCTTAAACTTGAGAAAGCTTCAATTTGATTCTTTGTTTTACAAATATAAAAGTTAAACCCATTGGTTAACCATTTTCTAAAGCAGATAATACAAATCTTATTCATATTTGACTCATTTTAAAATTTTTATTATCCAACCAATTTTTTAACGAATAATATGAATGAATAACTGTTTTAATTATCCATTTGCCACCACTAGGTAACAATGTGGATTGAAATTTTGGTTTTAGAAGTTACCATGTGTAGTAATCTCAGCATAAGCATTTCATTTTAGTGGAGGTTAATTAGGTCTACGCCCACCTCTTTATTTGTAGTATTTGTGTTTGTCTATCAATATATATCGTAGGCGTCTTAGCCAAACCTCTCGCCATCCCAGGTCTAGTAACCTGAGTGTTGGCTTGGCTTCAATTAATAAAAAGGATAGTAACTTTTAAATCAAGATTATGTTAACGGAATTCAGAGAAAGCTTCTGCCTGTTTTTTTGCTGCAACGCTTTTGACCCATCAATAAGTAGGCAATGCTAGTGAGGCATTTAAGGCATATTATATTAACAATTGACTATTGTAGGCGCGGTTGCTTCAAGGGTAAACTACACCGAAACCGAATTTTTGCTCTGTTTTCAACTACAACTTCTTAAATCTTATCTGTCTTCTTCGTTTTTGGTTTGAAACTTGAAAGAATAACTACACAAGTAGAAGTTATTGACATGTTTAAAACTAGTACAATTCCGCAAAATCAAATGTGCATAGATAGACGTGTTAATTGCAATTAGAGATGCAGTTTATAATAATTGAATCCAATACTGCGAAACTGATGAATTACGCCATTGTCGCCCGATAATGGGATCATTAGGAAATATCGAAGAAGAGGAAGAAGAAGAGAGGAGAATCTGTTTTGAGAAGAAATGCACTCAGCTGTATATAAAAAAACCAAAACAACTATTACAATCTCAATCTATATATATACTACACTTCTTAGCTAGTTAACTTAACACTTAAGCTACTAATCTTGCTTAACTAACTAACTAACCGAGTGTTGCTAACGTGCACCACTGTCAACCTACACCTTCATGTGTGATTACTATTGGGAGTCTCGAGTCTAGTGTAGATATCCTACTTCTTGATATGGTAGACTTTGATGTTATTTTGGGTATAGATTGGCTGTCACCTTATCATGCTATATTGGATTATCATGATAAGATGGTGACCTTAGCCATGCCGGGGTTGCCTCGATTAGAATGGAGAGGGTCACCTGGACATTGTACCACCAGGGTTATTTCTTATGTGAAGGCTCGACGTATGGTCGAGAAGGGATGTCTAGCTTATTTAGCCTATATTCGCGATTCTAGTGCGGACGTTCCTTACATCGATTCGGTACCTGTTGTGCGTGAGTTTCCATAGGTGTTTCCTGCAATCTGTTAGGGATGCCACCCGATAGAGATATTGACTTCCGTATTGACTTGGTGTCCGGTCACTCAGTCCATTTCTATTCTACATTCTGTATGGCCCCACCTGAATTGAAGGAACTAAATAAGCGGTTGCAAGATTTACTTGATAAAGGTTTCATTAGACCTAGTGCCTGGCCTTGGGGTGCACCCGTGTTGTTCGTGAAGAAGAAGGATGGTTCGATGAGAATGTGCATAGACTATCGGTAGTTGAACAAACTCACTATCAAGAACAAGTATATGTTGCCGAGGATTGATGAATTATTTGATCAGCTTCAAGGTGCCAAAGCGTTTTCAAAGATTAATTTGAGATCAGGCTACCACTAGTTAAAAATTAGGGCATCGGATGTCCCTAAGACAGCTTTCAGGAGAGGGTATGGGCGTTATGAGTTTATAGTGATGTCGTTTGTCTTGACAAATGCCCCAACAACATTTATGGATTTGATGAACCTGGTATTTAAACCCTATTTGGATTATTTGATTATTGTATTCATTGATGATATCTTGATCTACTCCCGCAGTCAAGAGGAGCATGAGCAGCATCTTCGGATTGTACTTCAGACTCTGAGAGATAGTCAGTCATATGCCAAATTTTCAAAGTGTGAGTTTTGGTTAGATTCAGTTGCCTTTTTGGGGCATGTTGTATCGCCGGAGGGCATTAAAATGGATCCTAAGAGTATTGAGGCAGTTCAGAACTAGCCTAGACCTACTTGAGCTATATAGATTCGAAGTTTCATGGGTTTCGTTGGTTATTATCGCTGGTTTTAGAGGGATTTTCATCCACAGCATCCCCATTAACTAGATTGACCTAGAAGGGTGCTCCATTCACGTGCTCCGATGAGTGTGAGTTGAGCTTTCAGAAGCTCAAGATTGCTTTCACTACAGCCCCAATGTTGGTGTTGCCTACAGGTTCAAGAACTTACACGGTGTATAAAAACGCGCATTGGGCTCGATGCAGTATTGAGGCAGGATGACACTGTGATTGCATACGCGTCGCAGCAGTTGAAGGTTCATGAGAAGAATTACCTTGTTCATGACTTAGAGTTGGCAGTCATTTTTCATGTACTAAAGATTTGGAGGCATTACCTCTGCGGCGTATCGTGTAAGGTGTTCACAGATCATCGGAGTCTACAATATTTGTACAAGCAAAAGGATCTCAACTTGATCCAAAAGAGGTGGTTGGAGCTATTGAAAGACTATGATATCACCATTTTGTATCATCTCGGGATGGCCAATGTGGTGGCTTATGCCTTGAGTAGAAAGGCTGTGAGTATGGTTAGCCTTGCGTATATTCCGATTGGTGAGAGACCGCTAGCATCAAATTTTTAGGCCTGGGCCAATCAGTTCATGAGGTTAGACGTTTCGGAACATAGTCGTGTTCTAGCTTGCACGGTCTCTCGCCCTTCTTTGTGTGAGCACATTAGAGAGCATCAGTATGACGACCCCCATTTTCTTGTCCTTAAGGACATGGTGCGGCAAGCAGGTTACTATCGGAGATGATGGGGTGTTGCGGATGTAGGATCGGATTTGTGTGCCCAATATGGACAGGCTTCGTGAGTTAATTCTTAAAAAGGCCCACAGTTCGCGGTATTCCATTTCATACGGATGCCTCCAAGAAGTATCAATATTCGAGGCAGCATTATTGATGGAGAAGGATGAATAAAAATATAGTTACATACATGGCTCGATATTTGAATTTCCAGAAAGTAAAGTATGAGATCAGAGGCCTGGCGGATTGCTTTAGAAGCTTGAGATTCCCGAGTGGAAGTGGGAGCGTATTACATGAATTTTGTTGTTGGGATCAATGGACTTAGAAGAAATTCGATGCCATATGAGCCATTGTGGATAAGTTGACCAAGTCGGTACATTCCATTACAGTAGCAGTTACATATTCTGCAGAGTGGTTGGTTGAGATCTATGTCTGCGAGATTGTTCATCTTCACAATGTGCCGGTGTCCATCATTTTTGATCGTGGTACGTAGTTCACCTCACAATTCTGGAGGGTTGTACAACATGAGTTAGGCACACGAACAGTCAGCGCGCACCATTCATATATTGAAGGATATTGTTCGCGTCTGCGTTATAGATTTCAGGGGTTCTTGGGATCAGTTCTTGCCACTTGCGGAGTTTGCCTACAACAACAACTACCAATAAAGTATTCAAATGGCTCCCTATGAATCATTTTACGGAGTCGGTCGTACTCATACTACACTTTGCAGTTCTTGTGCAAATAGCAGAGTCGGTCGTACTCATACTACACTTTGCAGTTCTTGTGCAAATAGCAGAGTTGGTCCCAAGAGCGTTCAGTGAGGTCGCCCGGATCTAGCTACTAGTGGAGACTTGAGGTATAGCTGCACGACATTCGCAGCCCTAAAGTCCCATTTTATATCATCTTAGCACAATTATGTTTTTATTCATACTATTATTTGTAGAACTCTAGATGCTCATATATTCGTAACACCAGTTCTGGAATTGTATTTGGATTTTGTGTTTATTAGTTTTTTACTTTATTTCAGACTATTCAGTTTTATTGTGATAAATTGATTCAGATTGTTATAAATGGTTAATAATTATATCTAACGTTGGCTTGCCTAGCAAGTGAAATGTTAGGCGACATTATAGCCCTGAGGGTGGAAATTTCGGATCGTGACAATCGTGAACCAAAAAAATAAAGGAAGAGTTGCCTCCAATTTCTCCATTTGACAACCATATTTGTTTACTGTTAAAAGAGTAGATGCGGTAAGCTTCCGTAGACGCTGCTTCTTTGAATGGTTAATTGGTTATTGCCTATTGTCTTGACTCGCATACTTTAGCTAGGGAAAAATGTCTTTTTGGGGTTATTTTCAATATTCACGTTGAACTCCTTTAGAACATGTGACGACATAAGAACAAACAGTTTGGAATATATTTTGATGGTAACATAGTCAGTAGGAATTTAACTTAATTACCTGAGAAAGGAAGAAATAATTCAACAATAAATTTAGAAGAAAAGAAACTCACTCTCTCTTATATTTCTTCGGAGATTAGAGAGATTCGGTGGTATGTCCTTCCTCAAGTTCCTAAAACTACAAATACATATTTAGCATTTATAATTCTTTTCATGCATGGGCGTTGGCCAAGAACTTGAACCAACATTAAGCAAACCATGGCTATTGACAAATTGAACTCATTGGCCTCTCCTTTAATATTAGGCTGCTATTCTGCTTCATATTTTTCTTTTTCTCATCCCTTTCATCATCGATAGCTTTTGATTTTCACACAAAATAAAAATCATCTGAATCTGCACGTGAATCGAAATTAACATCTGAACCATGATAAGCAACAAAAATGTCAAAACAAAGAAGAAAGGCTAGTGAGTCACGAATCATTTAACGAACAATAAACTTAGAATGTCAAAATACTAAGATAGCTTGCCCATACAACTCAAAGTCACCTAGAATAGTAAATTGAAGGAAAGCGTAACAAAATCCACAAATGTCTCCCTTTTTTGGAAAAAATATCATACCAAAAAATCAAAGTAGAGTTGTATAGTGAAATACTCGAAATTTCCAAATACATGTGAAATACTTAAAATACCATATATCGCAATAATTAGAAATGGAAAAATATATGTGAAAGGTTGTGATAAGTTATATATATGTTTTGATGATCTAACAAACTTAATGTTAAGAACCAGATGGGAACCTGCTCTACATCCTCAAAGTTCTCAAGATCAACAAGTCTCTAAGTCTGGGACATGTTCCAACATTCAGAGTCAAAGAAACACCCAAGGGAACAGATGGACACGAGTTCCCTTGTTGACTGTACCAGTTAAACCCCACAGTTGTAAAGTCACTACAACAGTTTCTTTGCACACAAGCAACAGTGCAAACAGTGCAGCAATCACTTTATGGGGAATGCGTTTCTACCAAACATGCTTACATCGTTCATGTGATGTCATCATGTAATATTAACATGAAGCAAAGACAAAACATTACACTTGCACATTCCAGAATTCATCAAGCTTTCTCTCAAAGCGTGTTGCCAACTTGCAAGTGACATTCAAGGCGTCAAGAATATAGAACAACATAACGAAGGACCAGTTTCATGCATTGAGTCATTATATGTCCTTCGTTGTGTTGTATCTTTGTTAAAGTGATTTAATTATAATTCGTAGTTAGCTTAATTAGAAGCATTGTATAGGAAACCTTTTGTAAAATCATAAACCTTGCGTTTGTGTCTTGGCTAGAGTTAGTCGAGTTGTAAGCTTTGTATAGAGTTATTACAAAAGGGGCTTGTAATAGAGTTATTACAAGTTAGTGATTGATTAAGAGGTTAATTCCTAGGTTACAATTGTTTGGAATCTGAAGTTGCTCAGTAGTGAAGTTGAACACCTATTGTTGTGTGTGTGTGTATTCTGTGAGAATTAATAGAGAACTTGGTTCTCTATATAGTTTGATGGACCCTCAAGTTCTATTAGGTTGCTAAACTCTTCATCGGTCAAGAGGGATTCTCACATTAGAAGTCTACATGATTGTCTAAACTAAATTAGAAGACCTTGTGCAGTAGCTTGTTCACTTAGAGGATTGAAGTATAGTTACCAAATTGTGTACGAGACATGTAAATTTAGTTTTCAAAATATATCTACTATATTGTATATATGTTTTTAAAAGGGATCACTTCAAGTAATAAGATTTTAATTCTACAATCAACAATCTAGAAGGCATTTGAGATAGCCTATTAAACTACTTTCATCAAAACCAATATATTTTTTAGGTTTGTCCTATTTGCTTTTGTTTTACATTTAAGCAAGCTGCAGGGTAGTTTAACTATTGATGTATCCTCCTCATGTTCACCAAAGTTTTGTCTGTAGTTTCTATTTTATTACATAGAACTTCTTTTCTTATTCATTTTTCCTCTCATTTTTCCCCCAAAGACCTAAATGGGTTAGCTAGATATCTTTGCTCTATTGTTTGCATGAAACTCTAAAACATCAAGGTCTTAGGATAAAAAGAACTATAATCACTACGCAATGAAGAAAGAAGAAAACTATTAGTGTTATACTGGTCATCCCTTGTGAGTTGCCCCTCTTTCTATTGGATTGAATAAAAGGAACTTTATTTTATTTCACATTAATACATTGAACTAAATTATTTAACTTTATATAACTTGTAAAAGAAACACAACTATTACTTCTTCTTCTTTTTGTTAAGAAAAACACAGTACAAAAAATTTCAATTGTTTTAAGCATATTAACAAACAGATTGGATGCCCTGCTAAGCATAATACTAACACAACCTCATTTTCAGTCTCTATACCAAATAAACAAGCCATGGCAGAAGCTAGAAAAGGAAAGCCAGCACAACAGGTCATCATGCAGAGGAATTTAATTACTTAAGGATTATATATGGAGTAAGAGAAAATTCACATAAATCAATTTAAATTTCATAAATTAGACTTGTCCAAAGCTTATTGAGACATATTGAGGAACTTGACTTGATCTTAAACTCAATAAAATATGCTACACTTTTTGTATACCAAGCTTGTAATTAAACACTAAACATGAAATTGAACCAGAACCAACGGAAGAAGGGAAGAATATTACTTTGAGATGACAGATACGTGAGGTTATTAAAAAAGGATACCTCAGGCCATAAAAAACCTTATTATTTGAAAGAGTGAACGAACGTAGGAAAGCGTAGTAGAAGAAGGTCGAGGAACTCACCGGTCAAAAACTTGAGCGAAAGTAATGAAAATAACTCTGTGTTAATTACCGCATTCATGAAAATTTAACAAATGATTCCTTGAAGGGATTTGGTATTTTGAAACCACATAATTTAACCAGTGACTCGCATTCTACAATTTTGTTTATCCCGTGTGACTTGGTAATATCTTAGGACAATACCTCCTCCAAAATAGCATCAGAATTGTCATCCCGATATCAACTATCAAGCTGCATGTGTGCTGATACTCAAAAGTTTACAAATACATGTCGAACCACCAAAACAAACCCCTAAAGAAAAACAGGATCGGTCACGATTACGTATACCGATGGGCAACAATTCAAAGAAATTTTAGATGAACAATTTGGTATTGGAGAATGAACGGAGGAAAAAATGAATGAAGAATTGAAAGGAAACACAGAGTTAAGAAGCAAACGAATAGTCATTCACCAAAAGAGAAGAGAAATGGAGAGGGGAATTAAAATCAGAGAAAGTTGGGAAAGTTCCTTTCAAATTGCAGAGAAGAAGCGATATAGGGAAATGAGCACGTGAAAAGCTAAAAGAAGAGTATTACCATTTTGCCTATACACGTGTTTACCACGGATGATCGAGAGCACATGAAGGGAAAAAGGTTAAAAATACCCTTTTTGCTATTTGAAAAGTATTATAAAATTGGTGCATAAATACCCTTTTGCCGTTAACATCTTCCACTGTAGCAATATCTTCTACGTGGCCCGACATATTGCTAAGGTGGATGTCGCATGGCATGCTTCATCACACCTACCCTACTCTTTCCTTTACCTTAGAAATTTAGAAGATTGAACTTTTACGTAGTGTACCTCTACGAGAGCTAAAAAGATTTGGTACATTACATATTTTCCCTGCTTCTATCTTTGTGTTTTTTCCATGGATGTTCAGTTCAACTCAAATTCTTTTTCATCATCAAATCTCAGAATCATTGTCCAGAAAAAAACCTTTACAAGCCCAACTCTCTGAATTGGCATAAAATCGTGGCCAAGTAAGCACGCCAACAAGTCTACAACCAAAGGATGTTACTCATTGTTAAATTTTCTTTGCTTTACCTTTCTTGTTCTCTGTTACATTGGTAATTAAGCCTCATGATTTTCTCTTTTTCTCTTTTGATGAATATAAACATATGGGCTTGTTCATCAGAAAAATACTAATTAAAGTTTGATGCAGAATAGATATGTCATCTATTGAGTTATTATTTGAAGTTTGAAGGTATTGAAAATTAGTTGATTGAAGACATCTGCCTTTGAATGAGTTCTCTAGGAAGTTATCAGAGTATTGTCGGGTGATGCACCGCGATGATCCAGATCTTTACCTTCGATCTGCATTCATTTTTTTAGCCGTTATTTACCGGATGCAGGATTAAAGCTGCGACTCAATCTCCGATTAAAGCCGCTCTCTTCTTCTTCTCACACGACAACAAATTTGCACGCCCTAAAATATACCAATCAGTCGAAGCCTCACTATTTTCCTCTTCTTTCTTCTATTTATAGAAATCAGTGATTTGATAAATTGAATTAGATTCAGATTAAGAATAGAATATGTGTGAGAAGATATCAGACAAATAAAAAGGGAGATTAAGGAGAATTTAGAGGAACAGTGACAGAGGGAGGTGATGGTGGAAGAAGAAGTAGGGTAAGGGTATATGAAATAAGTGTGAAGAGGTAGCATTTCCACCTCGGCGATATGTCAGGCCACGTAAGATAATTTGCCTTGGTGGAGGGTCCTAAAGGCAGAAGGGTTCTATGCATCAGTTTTATGACGGCGAGGACTGTGATGCACTAATAGTATACGAAGGGTATAAATGATCCCTTTCAAATAGTAAAGGGATATTTTTAACCCTTTTCCTGCCCATGAAATACATCATTTAAAAGTTAGGTCTATTTACCATTCTACCCTTCATTGTACAAAGTACGTTTGCTTATTTTATACTCCCTTTGTTTCAATTTATGCGAACTTATTTTCTTTTTAGTCTGTGTCAAAAAGAATGATACATTTTTTTATTTGAAAATAATTTACCTTTATGCAATGATTTATAGCCACACAAAATATATGTGTCTCATTTTACACCACAAGTTCAAAAGTCTTTTCTCTTTTCTTAAACTCTGTGTCCAATCAGATGAGTTCACATAAATTGAAATGGAGGGAGTAGTTAAAAGTGCTCTTGCTAGGAACTGTTGTAGCCAAAAATTATCGTGACCTACTTCAGGAGCGGATTTAGGGGCCGGAAGGAGGTTCACTTGACCCTTTTCGCCGAAGAATTACACTGTACATATAGCAAAAAATTCTTTTTGTGCCTCTACATATTCTGTGTTGAATCCTCTCTCCCCAGCCTAAAAGCATAGCTTAGTGGTAAAGGGTGTTCAAAAATCTTTCTGAGGTCGTTGGTTTAATTCCACTAGTCATAGTCCTTTTAATATTTTATTGTTTGTTTTTATTAACTCCTTAGTAGAAATCTTACCTCTACCACTGCCTACTTAAATTGAGAATTTTTATTTGGGGTGGTTTATCAGAACTAGCTAGCACTAAAAAGTTTTGATAGTTTGCAGCGGTTGATTATTAAAAGTTTATTCCGTTACAGGCGCGACAAGTGACGACGAGACTCAGACTGAATTAGGACAGCTTCTTAGTTTGCCCATTACTCTTCGGTTCTACTTTGTGACTTTTCGGTTCGTACTTCTCACTTCTCGGTACGAGTATTTGCCGTCGCTTTGATTTGGTTTTTACTTTTTACCTAAAAACCAAATTAATTAAGTGGTTTTCAAACAAACAATTAAACTAAATCAAACCAAACTTTAAAAAAAATTATTGGTTCAGTTTTATCAGTCTTGTCAGTTTTTTAAGTGTAACATACACTACTAGAAAACTGACTAAAACCGTTTAGAAATACCTACCGAAATCGGTCGGAAAACTAGAAAAAATACTATCGGTATCTTTAATTTATGCAATTAAAAGCTGCATCGTCTGGGAATCGAACCAGGATTTATACTATGGCCGAATACTATTCTATCACTAGATCATTGGTATATTTTGATTTAAGACTTTCTTTTATTTTCTTTGTACTCTTTAATTGCATTTTTGCATGAAAATTCAGTCGATTTTATTAAAGATATAAAATTATCGATCGAAGTAGGTCGATTTTTTTAAAATGACTGACTGAAGTAACCAACCGATTTGGGTCGATTTTTTTAATATAATTGCAATTTATTTAATATGAAAATCTGACCGATTTCGGTCGGTATCTTAAAAAATAAATTTTATGGGATGCTAAAATAGTTTCCCGTATTTTTACACCAAAAAAATAATGACCGAAGTTGGTATGTTTCGTAAAAAATTAAAAATAAAATATTTTAAAAAGTCGATCGACTTCGGTCGGTTTGTCGGTCAATTTTTTTCTACAGACCGTCGGTCCATTGATAGCTGTCGATTTTGGCCGTATTTTTAGTAGTGATATAGCATTGCCTTGAAGATGGACGTACAACAGTCTACGTGTAATTGCTATACAAAATATACATTAAGACGGCAAGTGGTTGACACGCAGGTGTTACTTTCGTACACTGTAGTGGAATCATTTAGTGGAACAGAAAAAGAACTAACATATTCATTCCTACAATATTGAGTTTTTTGTATCTTTCTATATCAAGCTCTTAAGGGGTCGTTTGCTATGAGGTATAAGAAGGTATAGTGCTAGTATAAAAATGTAATACCATCTTAATACTTTATTTGGTTAGCAAATCTGGTATAAGTTATCCCGAGATTAAAATTAGTACCGGGATAACTTATACCTTGTAGAGGGTGGGGTAATTAGTGCCAGGATAATTTATACATTCCTCTTAGAAATTATGCAATTGTTATTTTTAATACAACATACCAAACAGTGGATAAAAAATAATACCAGGATAACTAATCCCAGCATAACTAATACCTACATAACTTATCCCAGCATAATTTATCCCGGCATAAGTCGTATTCAAAACAAACGACCCCTTAGTCGTCACTTTGTCCTACACGACTTCCCCCCTGATAGAGAATACATATGTTTTTCAATGCATCCCTTTGGGTTGTGCAGTACTAAGCCAACAACGTTTCATCAATGGGTGTGTGGGGTTGGTTACGTTATCTATAGAAGTAGAGGTGGATCCTAGATTTATAGCTTATGAATTTAGAAGTTTAATTTGTTTAGGTTATTAGGTTTTAAGTTAATAATTTATATAAATTCAATAAAATTTTAAGACAAATACATATTTTGGACCTAAACTACTGACCGGGTTAGGCTGAACCCATATTTTGTTTCTAGCTCTAGCCCCGTATAGAATGATATAAAATTAAGCATCATTAAAAGGTGTGATAAAATGATCAGGTTCCTCCACTTTTATCTAGAGGTCACGGGTTTGAGCTTTGTGAATAAAAAACTACTTCTTAAGTAGTTACGTGAGCATGTTTTATCCCACTTAGTGAGCCTACTCTTGGCTATGGTTAGGGAAGGACAGGTTTGTTCGAGAGCTTTGTTTACCTTAAAAAAGGGATAATA
Source organism: Nicotiana paniculata (assembly GCA_005239505.1). Lineage (NCBI taxonomy): Eukaryota > Viridiplantae > Streptophyta > Magnoliopsida > Solanales > Solanaceae > Nicotiana > Nicotiana paniculata. The sequence continues at coordinate 68,051 of ML326347.1, read as the reverse complement.
TTCAATTTGTAGGTGATTTTATGGATACGCGGATTAATTTAATAAAAATGATGAATTGCGTTAGATTAAACAGATAAAGGACGTAATAAATTCCCAAACCAATTAAGAGAAGTGACCCCGAACTTAGTAATAGTTTAATGAAATGCCTGTCTTCGATCTGGGGCTCACGTTATTGATGAACAAAAGTAAGAACTTTGAATAATAGAGAAAATAAAAAGATATTGCATTGATATGTGTATTACAATGTGTCTAATGAATAATCAGAACCCCTTTATATAGTAAGAGAGTTTTACCCTAAGTGCAATTCCACAAAAGGTAAAAATCTTCCATTAACTAATCACGATTTTCTGTCGATACGTGCCGAGATTCACGCCGTGATATCCGGCAGCTCACGGATATCACGACCTTTTGTTGGTCATGCTCGATTATCTAGTAATGCTATCCAAAATTTTTGGGATTCGAACCGATCCTGGGGGTCGTGGCCTCGACACTCCCGAGGGCAGACGTTTTTCCCGGACCCCAGCTCGAGGGGTTCCTTGCCTCAATTCCGGTCCCTTACAGTCACGTCTCTTCCTCCGTTTACTTCATCAAAAATCGAGGTGTCCCATGGGCTCGAATTTACCCGTACACAGATAGTCCCCTCATTTCTCGGAGAGTATGTTTACGGGAACGACGAGAAACGATATGTGCACTTCGATTCCTTTAATACCCCGTGACAGAAACGACAAAGAATCTGAAACGTCCCGTCAGCTGTGTCATTATGACTTTAAACGCATGCCAGCCATTGGCAGGTCATCTCAGGATTTGAAACGACGTGAAGTCTCTATAAATACTCTCCTCCTTCGTTCACTTTTTACCTTTTGATCAAGTTTCTACCTTCGAGTCCTCAGGATATTATTTCCCTTCTCCATACTCTAACATTTTTACCTCCGTTCTTCGAGATTCCTCTATAAATTGCAAGCTTCTACTTATTTTCTATCCAAACCAGCGCACTTGACTTTCTTAGTAAAGCTTTTACCTTTCATCTCCCAACATTTCTTCATATTTTTCAAACTATTTCCACATATCAATGGATAAACTTCCAAAATTTTCCCCAAAAAGTTGCTTCCTCTTCTTCACAGTTGACTACCAAAGTCGAGGAGACCACTCCCGATGTGTTCATCCTCGAGAGAATCACTCTGGGTGTGGCTACCGATGAACCGTCTCCCGAGCCTCACTTGAAAATATTCTTCCCTGGGGGGTGCTCGATCGCGGATGATTTTAAGGTAAAAAATCCCTCGCCAGTGCAGGGTCGGTGTGAGGCGGTATCTAGGTACATATGCTTCATCACCGAAGAGGTCCTTCCTGCGGTTCGAAAAGACTATGGCTGGGAAGATAAGGACACAATAATGCCCGGGCCCGAGGACGACATTAGCCCATTATTACTCATGTGGAAAGTTATCTGAGTGTTTACACTTATCCCTTCACACTGGGCCCGGTGGACCCGGTTATTCTTAGACTTCTGTAAGAGGTATGGAGTATGCCTTGGTCAGATCCACTCGTTGTTGTGGAGTATCGTAATCCTCCTTTGATACTTTGTTAACAAAATTGACTCATGTCGTTCACCATAGATCATCTACTCGTCTGTACAGTCCCCGAATCTTTCAAGGGGGACTGATAAAGCTCGTACGCCGGGCTAGCAAAGCCCAATTCTCAAGCATCGATGAGGACCGGGATCGGGGTTGGCAAGGACACGTTTTTTAGGTGAGGACCGCAAAATTGATCCCTGCCGAGTTTAGGCCATTCCCCGAGAAGTAATGCATCGTGTAAGCATAACTTTCCTTTAAATGTCGATTTTATATTCGTCTCCTTTCTCCTTACTAGTATTTTCGGTGGTGCAGCTATTGCTCGAGTCCTAAACGCCATTCCTCGGCTCAAGGAGCGGATCAGGGGAATTTGTTCGCAGATGACTTATTCTGAGCGCACATGGCGCGAACTCTTGAAGGGCCGTTAGGAGGCACGTTCTCACGGTAAGATCTCTTTCCCAAATACGTAATATTAGGCCCTTTTTCAGCACCGTATTCTCATTCCCTCTATTTTCTTTTTGCAGGCTTGCCTAAGACCATTAACCTTAGGCCTTTAGTAGGGGACGAAGACCTGTCTGTTGATTCTGCTTCGGGGCTGCTAGGGGTCGTATCAGGAGAGAAGAAAAAAAGGAGGGTTTCGAGTTCCCCGAGCTCAGAGAAGAAGAAGCTAAGAAGAAGGTTGGTCGTAAGCCAAAGGAGAGTTCTAGCTTCCGAGCACCCAACTCAGATGCATTTTTTGGCTCAGAGACGAGCCCGAGGAAGGTGATATCTTTGTGTCCTGTGACCCGACCTTCCCCTAAGAGTGGGCGGCATCCGAGGGGGGGAAAATGGGGGCTGATACCCCTCAGGTTCGGGAAATCAATGTAGAGATAAAGGATGAGACCTCTCAAGACGCCGACTCCGGTCCTCCCGGTGTCATAGATATTTCGGGGTCGCCTTCATTCACTGAATCCATGTTTGAAGAAGCCCGAGTGCTGAAGGAGCGGTCCAACAAAGGGGCCCATGGAGCGGACGATCCCCTTCGTTCTTTTTTCGAAGGTGTGGATTCGACCACTCTGGAAGACTTCTCTGGGTTGGGTGACTTGGAGGTGCCTAGGAAAGACCCATCTTCAGAGGTCGAGGGCTGAACCCGAGCCCAAAATTAATCAACCAGTTCCCTGCCCATAGCATGGATCCCATCCGTAATAGGTCAATAATCATCACCATCCCGGAGGATGCCCGTGCTCTTTCTAACCCCCGTTTGAGTGGTGAGATACCTATGGTGACTAGTAACCGAATAAGACCAGGAAAAAATAGACAAGGTGGATGTGTCGTGCTTGTTCAACGAAGCGCAGTAGGCACTGAAGCGGGTAAGGCATCATTAAGTTCTTCCATCTTCCAACTTAGTTTTTGATATTTCTCACGTCTTCTCTTTTTATGTTTTTGCAGGCCTCGATACTCCATCACGAAAGTTTTCTCTGGTACCGGGTTGAGGTTAATTAGCTCGAGGTTGAGGCCAAGGAGCTCGCCGAGAAGAGGTACACGTATAAGCTTCTCAGCGAGCAACACGAAGAAGCTGTTAAGAGTCTCCGGGCTAAGCTGGATGCGGCTCAGAATAAGTATGTCATCCTGGTGGAACAGGTAAAGATTTTTGAAGTTAGCGATGACGATTTAGGAATGGTGACTAACGATCAAACCGCGTAGGTCTAGCAGAAGGTTGTCCGAATAGATCAATCGACCAGCTCCGGGCTCAAAATGAACGAGGTCCAACCTTGGTCGATGTCTGGCAGGAAAAAGTGGAATGACTAGCTTCGCAGAAGGAGACCACCCAGGAGCAGCTGGAATCAGTACAAGTCCAACTCCGAGTGGCCAAAGAGAAGGTCGATACTGTTGATACCCAATTTTTCCTCAAAATATTTTAATTTTGCATGTATAGCTTCAAAATCATGTATCAATAGCAATTGATAATTTTTCCACAATTTTCCTATATTTGTATTAATCTATCCAGCATTTTATTTCCAATAAGTAATTATGAAATTGCATTACAAAATGATTTCAAAAGCATTTCATGGTTTCATTAATTATTTTGGTCCTATTAAGACCAAACTATTTCATAATTAGCCAAATTTGTACCTTTTGGCTATAATTGCAATAACTTTGCAATTATAGCCCAATCATACGATTTTATACTATTTTTATCCAGAAATTAATCATTTTGTATTTTAAAATACTAAGTAATCATTTTAAATTATTTTCTACGCATGAAATTCATTTTTTATAATTAACAACTATTTTTATAAATTGTTTTAGTTAACTTACATTGGGTATTTAACAAATAGCAACTTTAATTTCATTTATAGCCTAATTAAACCAGACCCAAGTCTGATTAAAAACGGCCCAAATACCTCAGGCCCAATACATTATCCTACCCAGCCAATCCCTTGTCTAATCTGGATCGTTGATCAATTTTAATCAACGGTCCAGATTTCCCCTTTCCTTAATTAACCTTAGAGACTACCCCCCCTCCCCTATCATTTCTCTCTTTCACTCCACCGTTACACATCTCTCTCATCTCTCAAACTCTCTCTGCTTAACCTAAGCTCTCACCGGCCGTCAACTTGCCGGTAACTATGGTGTTCTCACCACCATCCCAGCCTTCATGGCTCCTTCCTACACCAGGTTATTGCCGCCTTGAGGTCCTCAAAGGAACCAAAAGGCGGTTCACTCACCTCCCATGGTTTTCATGTCATTCTCAGGCCGTCCATGGTTGTCCGAGTAAGATCCTCCCATCTCCGGCTAGAACCTGTGGTTTCTAAGCCGATTCTCTCTCTCTCTCTTTGGGTTCTCTCTCTGAAACCCTAATTTTAACGCTTGATTTCTTAGATCTGCAATAGATCTGGGTATATTCTGAGTTATTTTGTTGTTTTCCTTAAAATATTTTTCGATTTCTTTAAAACGACTCTTCATCTTCAAACTAGGGTTTCTTAACCCCTTTTCAAAATGGGTTTTCCTTCTGATTTTAGTATTATTCTATGATTTTCACTATGTTTAAACGTTTATTTAAGTTTTTCCCCTTTTGTCTGACTTATTATGTTAAAACCCTAAGTTTCTTGGTCTTAATCATGGGTTCTGAGTTTGTTCTTGCTTACTTGTTCATCTAATTTATTAGCATGTCTTATTTATGAATTCGTTTTGAGTTTTCTGTGATTTTACCCTATTTTGCTTATTAGGGTTTCTGATTCTTTACTTCTTTCGCCTATATCATGTTTATTCTGTTAATTCGTACTATGCTCTATGTGAATCCCTAATTTTATATGATTTTATCCTATTTGGCCTATTAGGATTTCTGATTTTGCCTATTATGTGTTTATTCCGCTTGTTCTCATAAATTTGTGTTAATTTCTCCTAAATCAGTACTAGTTGCTATTTTTGAATCTTTGAATCTCTGTGATTGATCCTTCACTAATTTTTTGTGATATTCTCTACTGATTTTAACCTTTAAGATATTTTCTTACCTTAATCTATGGTCGAGCATGCTGTCAACTGATTCTTAAGTATTTTCCTTAATTAGAATATGTTGAACCTAGCCTCTATTACATGTTCTATACTTATGCTATGCTGAAACTATTTCCTTATGTGTTATATTCAGCTTTATATGATTTCCTTCCTTATTTATTATCTGCATATTACCGTTTGAAGCTAACTCCTTAATTAAAGGGAGCACTTATACTAATTTGATTCTAATTGGTACATAGTTCCATAATTACTGCTTAACTATGATTTTTGCCTTATTTTCTACCTAGTCTTAAACTATATATATACACTGCTTTTTCATTCAAACACGCGAACACATTGCTCAAAACTCTCTCGTATACACAAATACTCTCTTCTGATCTCCTTCTGGTTACTTGCTATTATCAGCCGGCTGCAAGCCAAGGCTGATTATTCTACCCCCTTTACTCTTCATTCTGTGTTTTCTATCTCCTATACTAGTATGTCCTAATTTCAGTTTAAGTTTCAAAAACAATATGTTTCTTTTAGTACTTCAATTCATCATGTTTCTAATATGTTTTTACCTATGGTTTTGTTGTGATGTCTGCACTTGACCTGCTTGTATTGTTTTTCACTTAGCATGTTATGTACTCCCCTCCCTTAGACTCAGCATGCTTATGAAATACTATCCCCCTTTTAGTATACCTCAATATGATTCTACCTTACTTATGCTTCTCTGATTATTAGCATGAACTTTTCTGTGGCAAAACAATTTGTACCTTATGTTATTCGGTTCTGAGTAATCCTAAAGTGTATATTATATCCTTTATCCCTGGATTCCCTTCCCCCCCCCCCAGCAATTGTTGATTCTGTACTTAAGTGTTCCTGAAACTATGTTCTTACATATGTGCCTTATGTGTCCCCAATCCCCCATTACCCCTGTTTGGTGTTGTTGAACCTGCCTTGGTTCTGTGTTCTTTGGCTGTGTATGAACCTGTTTTGGGTGCTATGCTGGAATGTACTTGCTGCTCTACTCTCTTTTCAAAACGGTTTTACTACATAACTCTGTAGTTCTTTACAAAATCTATCAAACAAGTCTCTTTTCAAACTGTTTTCCTACTCAATCTTTTCAAAACTATGTCAAGCCCTCTCACTCTACTCTTAGATATATAAGTTTTTCCCCTCTAATGTGCGACTGCTTAGGGATCCCTATGATATCCCTCTGAACTCTGATGCATTAGAGCTGGCCCTTCCACACTGCACTTACTCAATTATGGTTATGAAGTCTAGGTGTGAGCACTGCCCAGGATACCTTGAGGTCCTTAGGGAACTCTGGCACACCCTGATATGAGAAAGGCTATGAAACATTAGGCACTTGAGCTTCTGGAAGTCTGGGCCAGTTTTCAGGCTCTCTATAGTTTAACTTCTTCTTTTTCTTTATATATTTACGTAATTTATTCAGTTGGTCTGTAATATTTATTTATAAATGAATATTGGGGATGGCTAGTGAAATGGGAGAGGATAGCTATATTATTTTATCGATGCCACTGGGTAGAAATCATGCCTTAAGCTTTACATTTCCTATATCTGCATTAGAATCCATGCTTAGGATCAACATGCCAAATATGCATTAGATATCATGTCTTTAAGGCTTTTTCATGTTTACTGCTTTAACATACAACATACCTCAATTTATGTTTGTGCCTACCACTTAGAAATCTTGCTCCTTAGACGATAAAATTAATACTCCTGTGCATTCATGAATCATGCTTAACAACTCTGTAATTCTTTGTGCATTTTAGAAATCATGCTTTAGGAATCCTGTGCATCCTGAAATTATATCCTAGCCGCCTTGCATTCACGTGTGCATACTAGATACCATGCTCTAGGATTTTTTTTTACATTTACTTAACTACGCCTAGTTTAAACTGCTGATTCATGAAAAGGTACAAAATAACCTCGCATATGATTATCGTGTTTGTTCTTAATAGAAATTGGTAACTATCTCTGCATTCTTAGATTTACATCACTTAGAATAGCATGTTTTAGGTAAAACAACCTCTGAACTGTTTAATAATTCTGGTAGTCACTATGCACAACCCACACCTAAGAAAGCCTTAGGTAATAAATCTCTTAAAAATAAATACTGTTTTGATTACGTTTGCTGCCTAAGGGCTAACAGGTTTTTTTTTTAAAACCAGTAGGCAAGCTGATTAGGTCCTTTCTATTGAGTTTATAAACAAGTTGCATACTTCTGTGCATTGATATTCACTTAGATATCCTGTCTTAGGATTCTGTCTAATAAATCTGCCTCTTATTTTGTGTTTGAGACGTGTTGTTTATGTCCAATATCTATGGAGGTAAATCTGAGCCTCTTAAACTGCTTTTCCTGCATTTATTTGTGAAGTCCTATTTGTTCTTGCCTGTCGCTTAGAATTTTATCCTTTTAACCTTAGGGAGTTTTGTCTAGAACTGCCTATATTTAGAGGTTCTAAATTCCTTCAGGGCCATTAAGAAGGGACAGGTAACAGCACGCATAGAGGTCGTTAAATAAACTCGCTTAATAACTGCTAAGGGGTGGGAAAGGGAAGACATGGATATGATATCTAGTGCGCTAATGCCACGAGTAGCCCCTCTTCTGGGGAGTGATTACCGGGCATTGTACTAATGTGATCCTATAGGATAAACAACCTAGGACCCCCCTATCCCTTACACATGTGTGCTTAGATTGTAAAACCTCTAGAACTCTTTATATGTGCTTAGACTTTAAGTCTTTTAAACTTAAGCACATATGTGTGCTTGGACTGCAAATCTTCTCAAAACTTTCATCTATTTACCTATGTGTTTATTGCTTATATATTATCTGTTCACAAAGTTTGTTTGGGCCGGGAACCACAGTTGTGGACTTCGAGGGGTGCCTAACACCTTCCCCTTGAAGTAATTTTAAGCCCTTACCCTATCTCTGGTTATCTAATTTGTGTTTGTAAATAACTTTAGTAGGTTCCCTAACGCACCTTAACTCGTTAGGTGGCGACTCTTCAATTCCTTATCCCTTTTCCAAAAGGAAACGAGTTGTCCCAATAATGTCGAATACCCTGACCAGTCCGAGAGGGGAGGAAAGAGGGGGGCGCGACAGATACATGGGCTTGGCGAATCGAGGACCTCAGCTCAACAGGGCTTGGCCATTGGTGAATGGGATGCCCTTGGCAAGGAGCTCGAAATAATGAGACCCGAGTCAGAAATATCCAAGGCTGATGCTAAAGAGATGGTGGCCCAGTAGAGGGCTGTTGTTAAGGCAGCCGAGGCCCGCCTGAAAGTTACTGTTGAGTACGTTAAGTGGTTGTCTTGAAGGGAGGCCCTTGAGGAGATCCATGCTTGAGGTTTCGACCTGTCGGCCGAGATCGAAGAGGCGAAGAGGTAGAGGCCAAGAAGCTGGCTGAACCCGAGGGTGAAGAAGGCTCTGAGGGCTCTAACGAACCCGAAGATTGAGAAGACTCCGACGACTCTGGTGATGACGCGGGTTCCAGTGGAGATCAAGCATAAGTTCCTTAGAAATGTTTGCCTTTGTTTTTGCATTTTGTACATTTATTTTGTCGAGGGAATTTTTATCAGCCTTTTTAAAGACATTTGGAATGTATATATGTCACAACCCAAACTGGAGGATCATGACTAGCACTCGGGCCATACTTTCCGAGCACCAACGTACATTTTATCTAACCTTCTTTATTATCTTTATGGGCCGACGGGATCAATATAAATGGTAGATATGGATCATGAACAATCAAAAATGAAATATAATGGCACGAACATACATCACATGGGATGACAAGACTTCTAAGAAACTACATATAAGGTACAAGCTACAACGCTGCCATGAAAGACTATTCAACAAAAATTAGCCAACAAGGCATACCAAACGATACATGAGTCGACACCTGTCTATGAGCCTCCAAAAGAGCATAAGTTATGCAACATTGCCAGAACAGGGCCCCGACATACCCATAATATCTATAACAAAAATTCATACCAAGACCACGACAAGTCCGGAGAAGGGATCTTGTCAATAACTGCTGAACTGGGAAGCCTACTGTGGTGGAGCAGCTGCGTCTACCTGTCTATCAGGACCTGCAGCACGACATGCAGCGTCCACAAATAAAAAGGACGTTAATACGAATAAAGTACTGAGTATGTAAGGCAGGAAAGCATAAGTAAGAACAGTAATGTAAACATGGATAGAGTATATACAACCTCTAACATCTGGGTACCTCTAAGGGCAGACAATAAATGTGTGATACATATATATATACATAAATTTTTAAAACATACGCCTCTGTGGGCATCATCATCATCATATCGTACCCGTCCGTAATAGGCTCGGTAAAACGTACCCGGCCACGTGGAGCTCGGTAAAACCCAACTGATCAGTGGTTGCATAATAGATGTCGTACCCAGCCGACTATAGTGCGGCTCGGTATAGTAAAATAGATACATATACATATAATGCATGTAGGACTCATTGGAATCATATTCTGAACCTTTCGGAGTGACGTAAGGTCGATATTCTCCGTACACGTTATTAGGACTAACTCTTCATCAAGAATATTATAAGATTCAGGAAGTACCAACAACATTGATAACATAAGAATAAGAAAATCAACCTCAACATCAATTGTTCCATAAGAAAGGAAACAATGTAAGTACTGCTAGCTTCTAAGAGTAGAGTATCTTTGGAAGCTCGTTCATTGCATTATTTATAATCGGAGTCGTGCAAAAGAAGGAAAGGGATAGCCTCACATATCTTGTATATATACTGCCCAACCTCAAGCTATGCAAATGTCACAACTCCTTAATCTACAATAAGAGAAACGACACTATCGTTATCGTTTAAGCGTCGTAACTATTATGTATCGACCATAACATGTCTTACGATGAAATGGAAAGCACCTCCCTTATATATATGACTTCACACAAGTCAAAAAAATTACCAAAGAGCCCAACACACCGCAATTTCTTCATACACAAAATGACCATCGTAGTAGTGTCAAACGGCCCGGAAATGTTACGACGAACGACCAGCCCAAAACCCTACATCTATATGGTGTTTCTCCACACCCTTACTCCTCCAAAACTAAAAAAAACAGTAGTAAAACACACATCCCAACAGCAACACAAAACAATCCACAAAACAGTCTGCTACAAGTGAATAACTCGAACTCACGGCTTCCGATCACCGCCCCGTGAGTTCTTACAAGTATAGAAAGAATTACCATGAATTTACGGCAGAAAAAATGGATGAAAGAGAGCAGTAAACTTACCTTACTTATTGGATAACTCAGCCCTTATCATGGTTCTTCAAACTCTAGGTTTTACCCCTAATTAGAACTTGAAAGAGAGAGAAAATCAATTAAGGTTTGTGGATAATTTTTGGGAGGAAGTTTATAGGGGTTTAGGTCTGGTTATTTGTGATATATAATGAGGGTTATATTTCAGGATATAAGCCTTTAAATGGGCTCTTTGGCCGACCCGAAATTGCCTCTTTTGGGGCTCTCATTTAACCAAGTAGGTGACACGCCTACTTGTCACCTAGCAGCATGTGCAGTCTTGAAACAATACATATATCTCTCTACTTCGATATCATATTGATAAACGGTTTAATGCATTGGAAATTAGACTCATAGATATTCAATTTGGTGGGTAAATCACCCCATAATTCGAAGTAAATTGGGAGAAAATCTTAGTAACATTTGACCTAAAGTTTAAATAAAATTATGAACATAAGTTGCGACAACTTTTGTCGACTTTTGTTTCATAACTCGTTTGACTTCAAGACTTATGATACGGATATTATATGATTAAAATACCTTAAAACACGACCTCTTGAGAATATTAAGCACCACTAGGTTTACCCAAAAATATGGGTCACACCATCCTTGATTCTCTTAACTTCTAATACTTGATAATCACCCTTATACACTCTTGTATCATTTAAGACCAATAGGATTAACTTCTTATCATCTCAAAGATAATCTCTTCTCAGATTNCCCCCCCCCCCTCTTAGGAACATTCATCCTAGAATGTAAGGGTTTATGGGGAGCCCAACTCATCGTGGATTCCAACGGAAATTTCCGGCCGAGTTTCCCCTGTAAAATTGATACTAGCCAAGCTTACAAGTAGTTAAACCCAACTTATAGTATCACAAGGCTATACCAAGCATTATGGATATGTACATTATCTGTATATCACCATTTTATATTAAGGAAGAGTATTCTCAAGCTACTACTTACCTCATAGAGCCATTTCACCTTCTAATGCATCGTGCGTCCCTCCCCCCTCCCCCGGCATCCTCGTTATCTCCCATGTAATTTCTTCCATGTTCTTGTTCCTCCACAATACTTTAACAGAAGCTGCATCCTTTTTTCTCAGCTTGCAGACTTGTTGATCTAATATAGCCACTAGCACTTCTTCATATGATAGATCCTCTGTAACTTGTACATCTTTGATGGGGACGACCCGAGAAGGGTCTTCAATACATTTCGTCACCATAGATACATGGAATACCGGGTGGACAAATTCCAATCCAGATGGCAATTCTAACTCATAAGCAACCTGTCTAGAATTTTGTACGAACCGATATACCGCGGACTCAGCTTACCCTTCTTCCCAAAATGCATAACACCCTTCATCGGTGAGATCCTCAGGAAAATCCAATCACCAAACTCAAACTCCAATCACGACGTCAGACATCAGAATAAGACTTTTGCCTGCTTTACACCGTCCTCAGCCGCTCTTGTATCAGTTTCACCTTCTCAATGGCTTGGTGAATCAAATCTGGCCTATATAGTTCTATTTCACCGACTTTGAGCCATCCAAGTGGTGATCTACATCTCCTCCCGTATAGTGCCTCGTACGGGGCCATTTTAATACTGGAATGGTAGCTATTATTGTAGGAAAATTCTATGAGTGGAAGATGTGCATCCCAATTCCCCTTGAAATCCATAACACATGCTCGTAGCATATCTTTCTGGAGAAGTTTGTACCTCAGCCCCGCAGAGAGGAGTTGCGCAGGCAGTTTGAGTAGCTTCGTCAGGGTGATATGTATGTGACACAGTATAAGTTGCGATTCTCTGAGTTGGCCCGTCATGTGATCTGGTTGGTTCCCACAGACCGAGAGAGGATCAGGAGGTTTTAAGATGGCCTCAGTTTTCAGCTTTGATTGTTTATGACCAGAGAGAGAGTGTATGGTGCTACTTTTTATGAGGTTGTCGATATTGCTCGACAGATTGAGATGGTTCGTGGTTAGGAGAAGGTTGATAGGGAGGCCAAGAGGCCTCATGGTCTGGGTGGATTCAGTGGTGCTCCTCATGGGAGTCAGTTCCAGCACGGTAGAGCTCGTCCATTCAGGCATGCTCAGTCAGCTCGTCCAGCTCACCGTGGTGCATCATCGGAACATGGTTCTCACAGTTATCAATAGGGCCACTCCTCACTTAGTGCCCTCCCAACCCAGAGTTCATCCCATGCTCCATCAGTTCAGGGCTCCTCCATGCCAGGTTCTTCTACCAGTTATCCCGGTGCTAGGGATTCCCTTCAGTTCCCGTCACCAGCACCAGGGGTGGTTTTGAGTGTGGGTAGTTTGGGCGTATGTGGAGGCAGTGTCCTCATCTTCATGGGGGTACGCCTCAGCAAAAGAGTCAGCCATCGACTTCAGCACTAGTTACTTCACCACCCGCTCAGTCAGCTAGGGGTGGAGGTTAGTCAACTAAGGGTCGCCCTAGAGGGGGACGTCGATCAGGTGGTGGTTAGACCTATTTATATGCACTCCCAGACAAACCAGATGATATTACTTTAGATGCTGTGATTACAGGTATTGTCTTAGTTTGTCACAGAGTTGCCTCCACATTATTTGACCCTGATTCCACATATTCATATGTTTCCTCATATTTTGCTCATTTTTTTAGAAATGCTCCGTGAGTCTTTAGTTTTATCTGTTCATGTATCCACTCTTGTGGGAGATACTATTATTGTAGACCGCGTATATCGATTGTGTGTGGTGACTATTGGGAGTCTGGAGACCCGAGTGGACCTTCTATTGCTTAGTATTTTTTACGTTGATGTGATATTGGGTATGGATTGGTTATCTCCATGTCATGTTCTATATTGTCACGCTAAGACCGTGATGTTGGCGATGCCGGGATTTCCAAGGTTGGAGTGGAGCAGTTCTATAGATTATGTACCAAGTATGGTAATTTCATACTTAAAGGCTCAGCATATGCTTGAGAAGGGTTGCATATCTTATTTGGCTTTTTTGAGAGATGTTAGTGCAGAAACTCCTACCATTGATTCTGTTCCGGTAGTACGTGATTTTCCGGATGTGTTTCTTGTAGACCTGTCGGGCATGCCGCCTGAACAGGGATATTGACTTTGGTATTGGTTTGGTATCGGGCACTCAACCTATTTCTAGGCGTTGGCGGAGTTGAAGGAGTTGAAAGAACAGCTTCAGGAACTCATTGATAAGGGGTTTATTCGGCCTAGTGTGTCACCTTGGGGTGCACCGGTTCTATTTGTGAAGAATAAGGATGGTTCCATGAGGATGTGCATTGATTACAAGTAGTTGAACAAGGTCACCGTCAAGAACAAGTACCCTTTGCCTCATATTGATGATTTATTTGACCAGATTTAGGGAGTGAGGGTGTTCTCTAAGATTGATTTGAGGTCCGGGTATCACCACTGAAGATACAGGATTTGGATATTCTTAAGACAGCTTTCAGGACCCGAGTTCTTGGTGATGTCTTTTGGGCTGACCAATGCCCGAGCATCGTTCATGCATTCGATGAACAGTGTATTCCAACCCTATTTGGACTCCGTCGTTATTGTATTCATTGATGACATCTTGGTGTACTCTCGTAGCCAGGAGGAGCATACTCAGAATTTAAGGATTGTATTACAGAGATTGAGGGAGGAGAAGCTTTATGGAAAGTTCTCCAAGTGTGAGTTTTGGATCGGTTCAGTGGCATTCTTGGGGAACGTGGTGTCCAGTAATGGTATTCAGGTGGATCCGAAGAAGATAGAGGCAGTGCAGAGTTGTCCTAGAACTTCCTCAGCCATGGATATTAGGAGCTTTTTAGGTTTGGCAGGTTACTACCGTCGGTTCGTGGAGGGATTTTCATCTATTGTATCGCCCTTGACCAAATTAACCCAAAATGGTGCTCCATTCAGGTGGTCAGAAGAGTGTGAGAAGAGCTTTCAGAAGCTTAAGACTGCCTTGATCACAGCTCCAATGTTAGTTCTGCCATCAACTTCAAGTTCCTATACCGTGTATTGTGATGCCTCGAGGATAGGCATTGGATGTGTTTTGATGTAGGAGGGTAGGGTGATTGCCTATGCCTCTCGCCAGTTGAAGACCCATGAGAAGAACTATCTCATCCATGATCTTGAGTTAGCAGCCATTGTTCACGCCTTAAAGATTTAGTGTCATTATTTGTATGGGGTTAATTGTGAGATCTATACTGATCAACGGAGTCTGCACCATTTGTTTAAGCAGAAGGATCTTAATTTGCATCAACGGATATGGTTGGAGCTTCTTAAGGACTATGATATCACTATTTTATACCATCTGGGGAAGGCCAATATGATGGCCGATGCTTTGAGTCATCGGGCAGAGAGTTTGGGGAGTTTAGCATACCTTCCGGCAGCAAATAGACCCTTGGCATTGGATGTTCAGTCCATGGTGGGCCAGCTTGTGAGATTGGATATTATGAAGCCTAGTCGGGTATTGGCTTGTGTTGTCTCCAGGTCTTCTCTTTATGACAATATCAGGGAGCGTCAGTATGATGACCCCCACCTGCTCGTTCTTCAGGATAGGGTCCGGCGAGGTGATGCTAGAGATGTGACTATTGGTGATGATGATGTGTTGAGGGTGCAGGGCCGGATATGTGTTCCTAATGTGGATGGGCTTCGGGAGTTGATTCTTAAGGAGGCCCACACCTCGCGGTATTCCATCCATCCGGGTGCCGCGAAGATGTACCAGGATTTCAGACAGCACTACTAGTGGAGGCAAATGAAGAAGGATATAGTTGGGTTTGTAGCTTGGTGTCTCAACTTTCAGCAGGTTAAGTATGAGCATCGGAGACCGGGTGGATTGCTTCAGAGATTAGAGATCCTGGAGTGTAAGTGGGAGCGGATCACCATGGACTTTGTAGTTGGGCTCCCATGGACTTCGAGGAAGTTCGTGCTATTTGGGTTATTATGGATCGGCTAACCAAGTCTGCGAACTTCATTCATGTCGGTACGACTTATACTTCAGAGCGGTTGGCTGAGATTTATATTCAAGAGATTATTCGCCTGCATGGTGTCCCATTTTCCATCCTTTCAGATAGAGGTACTCAGTTCACATTGCAGTTTTGGAGAGCCGTGCAGCGAGAGTTGGGTACTCAAGTTGAGTTGAGAACATCTTTTCACCCTCAGATGGACGGACAGTCCGAGGGCACTATTCATAAATTGGAGGACATGTTGCGCGCATGTGTCATTGACTTTGGGGGTTCATAGGAACAAATTCTGCTCCTCGCGGAGTTTGCATATAATAACAGTTATCAGTTGAGTATTCAGATGGCTCCCTACAAGGCTTTATATGGGAGGAGGTGTAGATCCCCAGTAGGATGGTTTGAGCCAGGTGAGGCTAGGCTCTTGGGTACAGACTTGGTTCAGGATGCATTAGATAAGGTGAAATTGATTCAGAAGTGGCTTTGCACGTTGCAGTCTAGGCAGAAGAGCTATGCGGACAGGAAGGTCTGTGATGTGTCTCTTATTGTTGGGGAGAAGTTTTGCTGAAGGTATCACCCATGAAGGGTGCTATGAGTTTTGGGAAGAGGGGCAAGTTGATCCCCCGGTTCATTGGGCCATTTGAGGTGCTTCAGAGGATAGGGGAGGTCGCTTACAAGTTTGCTTTGCCACCTAACTTGTCGAGTATGCATCTGGTATTTCATGTTTCTATGCTCCGGAAGAATGTTAGCGATCCGTCCCATGTTTTGGACTTCAGCACGGTTAAGTTGGAGGGTGGTATGGCTTATGATGTCGAGCTGGTGCTATTTTGGATCGGCAGGTTCGAAAGTTGAGGTCAAAAGACATAGCTTCAGTGAAGGTGCAATGGAGGGGTCAGCCTGCGGAGGAGGCCACCTGGGAGACTGAGCGGGAGATGTTAAGCAGATATCTACACCTATTTGAGACTCCGGGTATGTTTCTAGACTCGTTCAAGGAAGAACATTTGTTTAAGAGGGGGAAGATGTAACGACCCGGCCGGTTGTTTCGTGAGTTATAGCCCTATTTCCCTCATTTCTGATTCCTTTTGTGTTCCTCAGCTGTATTTTATCGTATCGTGTTGGTTGGTTCGGGTCCGAAGTGGTTCCAGAGTGGAATGAGACACTTAGTCTCCTATTTAGAAGCTTAAGTTGGAAAAGTCAATCAGATGTTGACTTATGAGTAAACGATCTCGAATTTGGATTTTTTTGGTTTGATTAGCTCCGCTATGTGATTTCAGACTTAGGAGCGCGTCTAAAATGTGATTTGGAGGTCCGTGGTAGAATTAGGCTTGAATTGGCGAAATTTAAAAATTTGACAATTTTGGTCGGCAGTGAAAAATTTGATATCGGAGTCGAAATGGAATTTCGGAAGTTGTAGTAGAATTGTAGTGTCATTTGTGACGTGTGTGAAAAATTTGAGGTCATTCGGGCGTGGTTTGGTAGGTTTCAACGTTGTTTGCGGAATTTGGAAGTTTAGAAGTTCTTAGGCTTGAATCTGAGGGTAATTTGGTGTTTTGATATTGTTTTGAGTGTTCCGAAGGCTCAACTAAGTTTGTATGTTGATATATGACTTGTTGGTATGGTTGGTTGAGGTCCCGAGGGCCTCGGGTGTGTTTCGGGTGGTTAACGGATCAATTTTTGGTGTTGGAAGATAGCTGGTTTGCTAGTTTCTGAAGCTGCTGGTGTTTTCTATACCTGCGGAAGAGGAGCCGCAGGTGCAAGGTCGCAAGTGAATTTGGGGAGTCGCAGATGCGTATATGAAGGACCTAGGATGGGTCCGCAGGAGCATAAGATTGGCCACATCTGCAAGCCCGCAGGTGCGAGACCTGGGGCACAGATGCGGAAGAGGGATGCTTGGCCAATTCCGCAGAAGCGGAGTGGAGACGCGCAGGTGCGAGACTGCAGGTGAGGAACTTGGGGCGCAGGTGCGGAATATGAGGACTTAAGTGGTTCTTGCAGGTGCGTGGATTTGACCGCAGGTGCGGTTCTACAGGAGCGGATATTTAGTCGCGGGTGCGAAAACCCTGGGCAGAAAGTATAAAAAGAACACTTCGCGAATTTTGGTCCATTTCCACCATCTTCAAGTCGGTTTTGGAGCTTTTGGAGTGATTTTGAAGGGATTTTCAGTGAGGTAAGTTGCTTGAGCTCTAATACTCCTATCTATGGTTATTTCCCGTTGTTTAATCATTTAATTAGTGGAAATTAGGGGTGAAAATGAGGGGTTAGGGCATGGGATTTTGGAGAGTTTGATGGAAGGATTTGAGAGGTCAAACGGTGTCGGATTTTGATAAATTTCATATGTATGAACTCGTGAATGAATGGGCTTTCAAGTTTTGTAATTTTTGTCGAATTTTGAGACATGGGCCCGGGGGTTGGGTTTGAGCCGATTTGGGGTTTGGAGTCAAATTTGATAGTTTTTCTTGTGGAATTCATTCCTTTAGCATAAATTGATGGTATTGTACTGATTGTGAATAGATTCGGAGCATTTGGAGGCAAAATCGAGAGGCAAAAGCATCGCGGAGTAGAGATTTGATCGGTTTGAGGTAAGTAACGATTGTAAATCTAGTCATGAGGGTATGAAACCCCAGATTTTGTGTCATGTGACTATTTTGAGGTGACGTACATGCTAGGTGACGGGCGTGTGGGTGTGCATCGTTGGGTATTGTGACTTGATTCGTCCCGTAGCAACTGTAACGTTGCATATTTTGTTGAAACTATCATCTACTTATGTGTTTTAGAAAGAATTTCTGTAAATTGGGTTGGATGCCATGTTTAGGCCTTATGCCAGTATTGTTTGGACCCTTAGAGGTCTTTTCTTTCTATCCTCTCATTGTTTTGATTGAAAATATATACTCGGTCATGTTTATACATATTTACTGCAGAGCTCAACCTCTATTACTCTATTTTGATGCATCATATAAATGTTGTTTGGCTGAATACTTTGATTTCTGAGAGCCCAAGGGACTGGAGAGATTTATGACTGAGTGAGGTCGAGGGTCTGATTTTGTGAGGGTATTTTAGGATCGGGCTGCATGCTGCAACATGTTTGTTATAGGCCGAGGGCCTCATTGATTTATGCCATGATTGGCTTGATATAGCGCTTGGGCTGAAGGAGCCCCTCCGGAGTCTATACACACCCCCAGTGAGCGCAGGTACCTACTGAGTGCGAGTGCCGAGCTGAGTGACCGGGAGGCATGAGTGATGGTGAGTTTTGCCCGAGGGGTTGTATACGAGTGATTGTGAGGTTTGCTCAAAGGGCTGTATATGAATGATGTTTTCCCGAGAGGCTGATTATGATTTCATCATTTTTCTCACATTTTGCATTCAGCCTTTGTTTGCAAGCTATCTAAAGATGTCTTTAAATAATTTTATTGGAACTGGATTTAAACGAACTGATTTGATTCAAACTCTAGTTTTAAAAGCATGTCGTATTTTACTGAGTTTTCGTGATATGAACTTTACTTGCATTATTGCTCGTCACTACTGCTCAGTCCTTATTTACTGTTGTTACTTACTGAATTGGCTTACTCACGGTACTCCCTGCACGTTGTGTGCAGATCCAGGCATATCTGGACATGGTAACGGCTGTTGACTATTCCAGTTGCAGATTTCTTGGAGATAGCAAGGTAGTTGCCTAGCGACCGTAGCCCTTCTCTTCTCCCTCTTATCTTCCTTTAGTTGTATTTAATTATTTTCCAGACTATGTTAGTCTCGATATTTTCAGACAAATTGTAGTATATGCTCATGGCTAGTGACACCCTGATGTTGGGCTTTTCTTTTCCGCACTTTTGTTTTGATTTGAACTCCTTTATGAAGGTTTTATATTAAATAGCTTTGAAATTATTTTTGAAATGAAATTATTGATTTTTTTTGGTAATGTGTCGGCTTGCCTAGTACCACAATAGGCGTCATCACGACAGGGTTAGTTTTGGGTCGTGACAATTTCTTTTGTAAAATTCATATAATAATGAGATACAAAGCAAACTACTAGGAATTTGGCCTAGTGATAAGTGTACAACGTGATGAATGAATTAGGTACACGTCACGGTTTGGAACTCTGTCGTAAATGAAATATGTCATTGATTAAGTGGAAGAAGGTAAAGGGGGCACGTCGATAATCTGTCAACTTTCGAACCTTGTGACTCGTTGCAATTAGGGATTTCTCTTCAAAGGATGAACAAAAAATTGCTTTCTAACAGATGGATCAATAAAATATGATGAAAAAAATAGCCAATACATGAATTTCTTTTTAGGAGAAAAAAATTAAATCTGATAACGAAGACAAATACATCATTTAATGAAATGAAAGAGAAATTTATTGTTATTATCACTCCACTTTATAACTTTAATTAAAACTTTTAAAATATTTATTAACAATAATTACGTAAAAGTATATATGATAAATAGTACTTAAAATTGAGGCCCTTAATATTTTAGGGGCCTAAGGCAATGCTTCATTTGCCTTACCTTAGATCTCCCCTATATGTCACTCTTGTAAATTT
Organism: Nicotiana paniculata; assembly: GCA_005239505.1. Lineage (NCBI taxonomy): Eukaryota > Viridiplantae > Streptophyta > Magnoliopsida > Solanales > Solanaceae > Nicotiana > Nicotiana paniculata. The sequence goes on along the minus strand of ML326347.1, from coordinate 48,221 downwards.
TTGAAGAAATAACATTGTATAGCCGCTCTCTAAAATATAGCCAAAAACATATATGCTTTTAGTATATATTGAATACAATTTTGTATGTTATATACAAATTTTATGTACTTCTATGACTGCAGAATGTAATAGTTTATGTCACGGGCTAAAAGTCATCTTTGCTTTAAATTTTTCATTTGGTAAAAAGACTAAAATTGTCTCTATATTATCGAAAATTAGACACGTTTATACCCATTTTCTCTTTCCGTCCAAAATCATACCTACCGTTAATATAGTACTCCCTTCGTTTCAATTTATGTGAATATATTTCCTTTTTAGTTCGTGCCAAAAAGAATGACTTTTTTCATATTTGGAAACAATTTACCTTTATGCAATGATTTATAGCCACACAAAATATATGTGCCTCATTTTACACCACAAGTTAAAAAGTCTTCTCTTTTTTCTTAAACTCTGTACCTAGTCAAATAGGTTCACATAATTTGTCTTTAACCCGAACAGATGTCCAATATGGAACCGGGACCCCATAATAATTTTCCAACTAGGCAAATCTTGACACATTCTTTTATAAACTCGCCCCACCCTTATAACCAGTTAATTAGTCTCCTTCATCGATTAAATAGGACCCTACTCAGTCGTTGAAAAACTAGGGTTCAAGCACAAAATTCCCTTTCCTCTCGTTCGCTCTACTCTTTCCTCTCAAGTGAGATTCAATATCGCAGAGTAGTACTTCCTCCAGAGAAGGTGTCGATGTGGTATCATTGCCAGCCATTTCACATCAACCACTCCAGCTAACCCCGGTAGAAAATTTTATAAATGTCCACGGCCTAAGGTAAGTGTTTTATGTGGATTTGTCTAATCTTTATTCTATAATTACTTGTTTTGATTTGAAAATTGAATCTTTTAAATGATTCTTTGGCAGAATAATTCATGTGGTTATTTCAAATGGAAATATAAAATATCCGCGAATGGTTCCCAGCTTGAAATAAGAGAATTAACATTGCCTTTGAATTCGGTTACGATTGAAAGAGACAAATTGAGGAAAAAAGTGATTGCCACGGAAGCCATGAAAAAAATCTGAATCTACTAAAGTCAAAAAGTTAGAAGAAAAAGTTATATAATTGATGATGGTGATAAATTGCTTCTTGAGCACTATTTGTTGGATTCTTTGCGCCTGGATAATGAAGTAGATTTCATTTTGGTTCTTCCTTGTTTAGTTTATTATCATTGTGTTAGTTCAGCCCTCTCTTTATGTAGTGAATTGACATGTATTGCTTAGTGAAATAGGGAACTAGCTTCTTAAGAATCTGGAGATGTATGTTTTATTAGCATGTATTGGTTTAGGCCCTTAGAATGATACTCCGATTGGAGATGTAATAGTATGATGCTTCTGTTTAGCCTGAAATGGTGAATGTATATGAGGCTTCGATTTTTGGCATTCTCCACTTTGAATTAGTAGATGTTACTCTACACAAACACCTATTATAGTAGAAATTACATCTTTATCGTATTCTTATGTGTTTAATCTATATTAACAAAAAGACAATGAATAAGATAATGAATATCAAAATAAAGGGAACATGATGAACTTGGAAATCCATACCACAAACTGCTCAACATTTACCAACATTCACAAAAATGCATAATAACAACTGTCATAGTACATCACCAACTTCATAACAACAACTGTCATAACATTCACATAATGGCTCCGTAGAAGTCCTGCCACCAAGCACAAAAATAAATGTATTGTCATAGTAGTAATTACATCCACCAGTAAATTAACAATTGTACTGTCATAACAGTAATTACAAGCCTTCTAAAGTTAAAATTCACAAAAACTTTCACCATTTAACTGACTTTCCACCTTTAGTTCAAGTCACATTAGTTTTGTGACTTGTCATTACCCTTTCTTGTCTTCATCTTGGCCATCTTTTCAAGTTGATTTCCTGTTATAGCTTTCTTATCATTCCAGGTGAGATTCTTAACTGAGTATGGTAGGTTTGAGGGCACACTCACACCAGATGAGTCACCAACAAAGTTGATGGTCCTTGTTATAGCTGGTATGGTTCCTTGTTGTCTCATAAACAGTCTTGTTCTTTCTTCGGAGAAACTCATTGTCCTAATATCTGGGGTAAAATTTAAATAAAAATCATGAAATTCAAAATCTGGAAGGACATTGTTGTTGGAAATTTTCCTTTGCACTAAAGGAGTTGGCATAAACTGAAAGTTTGTGTCTTGAACTGGATGACTTGACTAACATCCTTGACTAAATGTGGTGCTGAAAGTTGTATTTCCTCCTCAACTGGTATATTTGCAGCAAGTGGTAACATGGGTTATTCATCATTACTGTCTTCATCTCTTAAACATCTTCGTCTCTTTGCATGCTTGCCTTTTTTCTTACTTGCCATTGGTTGCTTTCCCTTAGAATGCTATATAACAAAAGAAACAGAATAGACATAGTTGAAAATAAAGAATGTTAACCTTGCACAGCCCCTAGCATTGTGTCCAGGCTGACCATATGTAAAACACTTCATTATCCTTCCTTTACTGGACTGCATCCATTCACCTTGTTTGTTGACTATTTTATTTTTTTCTCTTGTTCTCTTGACTTTAGTTCTGTCATCCATCTTCATAAATTTTGGTGGATCCATCGCATGAGATGTTTTACCTTCCAAAAATTTTCTCCCCTTACTGGTTGTAGCTTATGTGAATAGGCTAGGAGATAAGCCTCTTTGGTATACCACCGGTGTATTTCAGTCAGGAAATTCATCTTGTTGTGTTTTATTGATTTAATTGTATGAGGACATAGGATTTCATTAAGGTCCCATGTCCTACATGTGCATCTCTTCACCACCATACTCATTGTGTGTTTGTCACCATCTTCACTCACTTCATACTCTTCTTGCCCATTAGAATGAACATGACACTTATTTGCAATCTTCAAGTATTGGCTATACAATTTCATGGTTTGGAGACTGAAGTCATTACTCCATGTCATTACAGCAGATTCATGTTCCCTTAGCATGTTCATAACTTTTACTCTAATATCCTCATGCATCTTGATAATTAGCTTGAATCTTGCTTCCCTGATCCATGAATTGAAGAACTCGATTAGGTTGTTGTCCACTGAGTATTTCTTGCAAACAGTGTCAAACTATGATCTACTCCAACTTTGGGGTGGGTACCTCATCAAATTTTCAACAGCATCCTTACCATCTTCATCCGCTTGTCCCATATTCCTTAATTGATCTTTCAAATCTTCGTCATATGTGCTCCATGCAGCCCACCAGAGGTACTTCTTAATTTCCCATGTCCCCATCTTTTGTACCAATTTACCTCTATGTGTCTTACATAATATTTGTGATGTGCCTCAGGAAGGACCAACTGGACTGAATCCATCAAAACCTGAAAATGAGAGAACAAAAGAGAGATGCATCAGTAAATACATAAATATATTACAAACAAAATTAGGTTAAATTATTAGGTTCATATCTTCTACATATCTGATATAAATGTGATCCCTTATCCTATTTTGAGATCTAATGAATGTTGTCGCAGCCTTAAGAACCAACTCTATGTAACTTTGGCTTACCAACAACACCCCAAGCTAGGGGATAAAGTGCCTCATGGAGTCTTGAGCAATAGTTAACGGTTAACTTTTGCATTTCCCATTCAAAGGTTCCATCTAATCCAATAAATGGTCTCAACCCACTCTTAAACCTCATTTTCAATGCATGAAAACATATATACATTCTTAAAATTTTCCTTTTTCCTTCACTAAGTGCATCCTTTAATATGTTAATCGCCACATCAGTTCCTGGAATACTGGACCTTAATTCATTAGCATAAGCCTTAAGCTTGTTGTAATCATCTACAAAACTACCCTTCATCTTCTCCAAGATCATTCTCTTGGCTCTCTTACACTTTGAATAACTAACATTGATGTTAAATGCAGCTTTTACACTTGCCATCATCTGCTTAATTTTAATTTTAGGATTATCTTGCAACCATCTCTTAAAGTAAGCAGCTATAGTTTTTGCATCTACCATATGGTTATCAAATGCAGTATTACACTTGTGTTCTTCCCTTAAAGTCTTGAATTTAACACCGGGACATTTAGAGTTTTTAGAAATATGACAAACAAAGCGGTAGTCTTCATATAAACATTTGAACTTAAGCCTTTGAGGGCAACTCTTAAGTTGTTTTAATCCATAACTATTAGCAAGGGAATACATGTTGATGAATTTTCTAGCCTTTAATAGTGTGCACAAGCTTCCTTGAGTATAACACTTGTGGACTATATATCCAATCACCACCATAATGAAAGATCAGATCCAATAAGACCATTGCATATAAGTTGCAGAATAAGCGAGGGAAAAAAATAACAGAAAGTAATTACACTATACAAATAAAAATTACAAATACAAGTACAAAAGAACTATGCAAACTATATAATAAGCTGCGAAAATGGATAACCATAAATAAAAAAATAACCAAATTTGGACCATACAATAAAGATAGAAGAACCACACATGTTGCGACAAAAGATACATAAAGAAATAAAAAAGTAGCGGGCAACCACACATGAAGGAGTCAGTCAAGACACAACTACAATAAACAAAGGGATGATGAGGGACCCCAGAATAAAGTATGAAACTAATGTCCCAAGTCTATAAGCAAAACAAAAAATAACTGAATTCTGACTCACTTATCTCTCAACTCAACACATGTGTATAAGAAATAGGGAACGAAACACCCAAAAATCAGAGCAAAAGAAACAGATCCAACACAAAAGGGACCTCTTTTTTGTTAAAGACCATATATGTAGGACCACCAAAATTAAAACCCTAAGTCGAAACAAGGAATCAATATACTAGATACGGATCATTCCACTACAAAACCATAACCTACAAACCACCTCCAGTAATAAAGAATAAAAAAATGCAAAAAAAAAATTAGGTTTAAAATCGAGTATGGACAGACCACATGCAAACGAAAACAACAATAAACAGACACACCTCGTAACTAAAATAATACATATCTAGATGAATCATTCAAAATCCTAGTCAAAGAAACAAAAATTCAAAAACCCTATATTACGTTTAGCTCTAACTTGAAACAATGAGATGATATGCTTCAGTTGATACCAAAATCAAAGCAAAGGAACGACGATTTACAGTTTTTAAGACAAAAATTGGTACCCTCATATACATCCAACGATGAAGACGAACGTACAATGAAGAGGGTAAATAAGAGCTCTTTTCTTTTTTTCTATCGGCAACTGAAGGTTTTGACAATTAAAACAGGTTGATACTATTTTAATGAGACTAATTAACGGGTTATAAAGGTCGGACGGGTTTCTAAAATAATGGGTCAAGATTTGCCTAGTTGGCAAATTATTATGGGGGTCCATGTTCCATATTGGACATTCGTTAGGGTTAGGGAAAAAAATTATATACTATATTAACGGTAGGTATAATTTTGAACGAAAAGTAAGAATGGATATATACGTGACTAATTTTCAATAGTATAGGGACTTTCAAGATACGACCTGGCCCAATTGTATAGAAAAGTTCTTTTTGAGCAAACTTCATTTATCAGTGCTAGTCATAAAATTGCAGTATATATTTTATAGCTCAAAACTAATTAAAAGGCTAGCCACCGATCCAACTATCACGGAAATAGAGTGTTGAGCTGCAGCAAGAACCCTATCTTGTCCTTCTATAGTCGCAACCCTTCTCTCTATATATTTTCCTTCATTTCTCTTTCAACCTGGCTTTATATATCTATATACGTATAGAATTGAATTGAATTGATATATATATAGAGATTTAAGGTGTTTGAAATTAGGGTCTGGGAGAAAAAGGGAAGGAAAATGGGTCAACGATCGAAGTGAGTGGAATTTCTGCAGAGACACCCTTTAACTCATAGGCCTTAAAGATAAACAAGGGGGAAAAGGACACGGCAATTTGGGAGGCGTGTATTAGGATCACGAAGCTCATCGAAGAAGGCGTGGGTCACTGCCTCTAAAGCAGAGCAACACAAGTTAGGTGAGTAATGCAGTAATCTTGAAACAAGATCAACAGCTTCTGGAGGCATGCGCTTATGAAATATCTTGTGCCATGGATGGGCTTTATTTGGGGGAATTTGAACTCATTATAATTTGGATTCCTGCATTTAATTTCTTCCCTTGTAAGAGTACCCAAGACCAATGAAGAGAACGTAAATCAAGACCAATGGTGACAGTCTATTTTGAAGTATTTCGCTTTCTAAATTTTTAATTTTTTATCTCATGCATAGTCTCACTATACAAAATATATACAAAATAGACTGTCACTATACAAAATATATACAAAAATAAACTGTCATTATATATTAAAAAAAATACACTAAATAGAATGTCATTATACAAAATATATACAAAATAGACTGTCACTATACAAAAATATACAAAATAGACTGTCATTGTACATTTTATTTACAATAGACTGTCACTATACAAAAATATACAACATAGACTGTCATTGTACATCTTATATACAATAGTCTGTCACTATACAAAATAGACTGTGAGTATAGAAAATATATACGGAATAGACTGTCACTATACAAAAAATATACAAAATAGACTATCATTATACAAAATAGATTGTCACTATACAACAAATATACAAAATAGACCGTCCATATATAAAAAATATACAAAATAGACATTTTGAGCTATTAGATGTAATATGTTTGAGCCGGAGGGTCATTTTCTGTCAATGGATAAAAATATGAGCTATTAAAATTTTGAAGGGCTATAGAAAGGTAATTTTCTCGTTCTTTTTATTTTTATTTAGGTCAGCGTATTGTTTGGGCCGAGTATAAATACCTCCGTTCCTTCTTCCTTGTTTGATTGGGTGGTTCATTGCCGGGAAAAACGGAAAGTCTGACTTTCTCTCATTTCTGTCTCTTCATTTAACATTTGCAGTGTCTTCCCTTCACCTTGAGTGTTTGACAAGTTTGAAACAAATATTCTTCTCCGATCCCTAGTAATTATAAAGACACTATAGTCATATGAAAGTAAGATTTGAATTCAATTCTTATGGATAATTACTTAGAATAAGCGAATTAATTCCATCAACGTGTCTAATTATTATTTCCTCGTTAAGAAAAATATTCATGGTACAACTACAATCACATGCGATTCTGGTTTCATTCAGATCCTTAATTCTTCCCATGTTGTGTTTTCCCTTTTTCTTGAGGATAATGACAATGAGCTCAAGAAAAAAGGGGTTTGATTATTCATACCATAGTTACAATTAGTTATAGGGAGTATAGTTACCTTTGTCCTTTCCGCTTGAATTTTTCTGATTATTCCCATTTCAAGATAAATATGCAAGTTTCCAGCTTGGTAGGTGTTTAATTTACCCGTAAAACCTACAGTTGAATTTATATATAGGTTTTTATGGTTTCTAGACAAGTGAACTAATTTGATCCTGAAATAATGTAATAATTGAAGAAATATACAATGTTTAGCCTTAAAATATAGATAAAACAATAGAGATGACGGTGGGCATAACAATTATGAGATCAAAAAGCAGAAAAGTAAGATTGTATTAAGTTTTGTATAGAATGTCGTGTAAGTTTAGCCAGAAGATTCGTGTCTTTTACAATGATAACTGGGTTCACTATTTATGAACGTTATTCTTTCGGGTGACAAGAGGGATAGCCCTGTTCGGTCTTCGACAATCCTCGTCTTGGGTTTCACGTGTCTTTCTTTTAGATGACCACATGTCATATCATATTTCACCTTATACAGTAGGTCATGAGAATATCTTTTAAGAGAGAGTAATACTGAAATACTAAGCTACGTACAAATCATCGTCTATTTCTTAAGTATTAACACAATTGAGCGCGCAGCCGTCCCTATTAATTAAATTAATATGCATAGATCTTTAACTCTTCAACTAAGTGCTCCAAATCTTCTATTAAATCCAATCATGTCATGCTATTGATCGTATTATGCATATTGAAATAGTAGTTTTCTCGTGCAACAGTGACATATTTTATAGTAATTAGTTCAACTAGCACAAGTAAATCCAAGCTCATGACTATAAATAATCTCAATCTTAGACACCTCTTCATTTTAGTTAAACTGATTTTATGAAAGTAGGCTCTTATGTAGAACTATTTTGTTGATCCTTCGAACCAGTGAATGGCCACAAGTGAAGATTCAATGAGATATATATACGTTTTCTAATCTCTGCTTACAGGTCATTTGGAGATTTGAATAGTGTATATTTTTGGTTCGTGGCTTTTCTTTCATTTCCCATTTTTAAGAGTGAATATTCAGCACGCACGGCCAATCATTATTTAAAAAAATTATGTTTTCCCTAAATAAAGTATTTTATATTTTGTACTTTTTAAAGTCAAATTTAAAAACTCGTACCATATCACGTTAAACTGAAACAAATAATCTATTAATTCAGTATTATTGAGTACTAATACTACTCCCTACGTTCCTCGGTTCTAGTATATGTGGTATTATTTTCCTTATTAGTTATCAGTTTGAAAAGAATGATACATTTTTATATTTCGAGACAATCAATTTACATATTTTATTTGTCCTTAATGAGAAATTTATAGTCACAAAGGTTATAACATGTTTAAGACCACAACTTTTAAAGTTTTATAATTATAAAAATATTATATCATGTTAAAGATAGTTTCAAAAATCTTTATTTTCCAGTATTATTACATATTTAAATTAAATATTATCGCATAACTTGAAACATATGGTGTGAAACACTTGCATTTTTTTTTGAAGAAACGAATACATGAATATCTGAATTCTAAAAGTATTTGATAAAATCTTTCAGTACACAGAACGAAAAAAATTCAATTTGATATCCAAGTAAGCAAATTGCCAAATGTAAGTAAATTGAAAATACTCGAACACCGTCAAAGCATGTTGTGCAATAGATGGGACTGCTCTTCCATTAACCAAAGCTCTCGGGTTCGAGCCCTGAATATAAAAAAATCCTTGATAGGGAGTTCTTCCCACCAAATGAGGGCCTTATACGGCGCGAATTCAAACACAGTCGGACTCCAATATGAGTATCAGATATCGATTAAGAAACCAAAAAAACGCTCGAACAATTTGAACAATGTAGTGGCCCACTACTTTGTACAAATGAACTTATGGAAAGTCACTCATCAGTGTTCAATTATTAGACATGGATGGGTACTAGGGCTGTTTATTTGGATCGAATATCCGAAATCCGAACCGATCCATTCAATTTCGGATTTCGGATTTTGGATTGGATCGAATTTCGGGTTGTGTTTATTAAAATTTCGGATTTCGGATCGGATTCGGATTGGTATATTTTAATCCGATCTGATCCGAAATCTGAAATTATTAGGCAATATATAAATACTACACTTTAATTTCGGATAGTCAGTACTTCTTTTACATCTTTCTCCAAGTTATTACTTTTACAATTGCTAGATTTTGCTATATTTGCACCATACTACTCTTATAATTATATAAACATGAAAGTTTCTTAATGCATTGCCTCTTTTACAAAGAAAATATACATTTTAATTTTCAACTTTGAGGCATAATAAAATCCGAAATCCGATCCGATCCAATCCGATATAATTCGGATCGGATTCGGATTGCATTTTCTAGAATTCGAAATCCGAATCCGAAATGTGCTAAATCCGTCTATCCGATCCGTGCACAGACCTAATGGGTACCACATTCGAGCTTTATAACAGTTGCTCCATCAAATCCCATATTCAAAATATATAAAGTTGTTAGGAATGTAAAACGACGACTCTTACAACTTTTAATATTGAGAACCACATCTTCTCGCACAAATATATTTTGAATTTTTTTAGATCACGCAATATTGACATTAAATTGACACCTATGCAAAATGCATGATGCCAATTATTTCGCCTAAAGTTTCTTTATCAAAAGAGAAAAACTAAAAGAGAGAAAAGACAAAACATGATTTATTTTTCTTTTTATTAAAAAGAAAACTTATAAGCAGAGATGAAATTAGGAAAACAAATCTTCCGACTAAGAGTGTATTTGGTATGATAGAAAATATTTTTCTGCAAAGGTATTTTCATTTCCACTGTTTGATTGCACAAAATACTTTTCTGAAATTGAAAGAAAATAATTTCTCTTAAAAAAGTTATGAAAACATTTTTTAAAAACTCCACCTACCCTCACATCTAACCACAAACTCCCTCCCCCTTCCCTCTCCTACCCCACCTCTCCCACCCCACCTCTCCAAAAATAGTTTTTTTTATTTTTTTTATTTTTAGATTTCAATTTTTTTTCCTTGCCGTCACTATCCACCCTGCTACCTCCCCCTCCTCGAATTTAATTTTCTTTTTTTTTTCATTCTTCTGCACCACTCACCCCTAACCCTCCCCCCTCCCTGAGGCAATTTCATTTTTTAATTTACAGGTTCGAAATTTTACGAGTTCCAAAGTTATGAGTTCAGAGGTTTATGTGTTTGGACGTTTGTGGGTTTAGTAATTATAGAGTTTATGGGTTCGAAAGTTTAGCGGTTCGAAAGTTTATGTAATTGTGGGTTCGGAAGGTTGTTGGTTCGAAAGTTTATGGTTTCATATTTATTGTATCTAAATTATTTATGAATACTCTTGAGAAGTTATTTTCCTTAATTTATGTACCGACACCAAAAATGAGTAAAAGATTACTACATGTTTTTCAAAAAAATATTTTTATGGAAAACATTTTCCGTTATACCAAACACACATTAAAACATGAACGTAATTCTTCTCGCATATTTGAGAGATCACGTAACCAAAACAGAGAGGTAAGACTCAAATATGCAACGATGAATAGTGGTAGACTTAAAAAAGAAAAAAGGAATTGCAGACGAACCTAAACATTATATTATATGCGAAAATATGCTTAAATATTATTGTTATAAAAGAAGAAGAAAACCAATCCTCTTCAATACTGGCGTTTTAAGAAAAACAAATGGAAACAAAAAAATCTGCACAATTTTTTCTTCAAAGCTATCGCCACGTTGATTTTTAAGTAAAGCGCAGATATCTTTAAACGTTTCAATTACTCTTAATAAAATAATTTATAAGCACACAATTATGTATTTATTATTTTAAATTATAAAGCATCCAGTCAAATATATTCAAATAAATTGAAATGGAGAAAGTAAGGAAGAAAGAAGTTGACAAGAATCTAAAAGAAACAAGACAGAATACCCGTCTGTGTCCCAGCATTATTGGACCTCCTCTGAAACAATTTCACCAAAATTATAGGAATTTCAATGCTTTTAGTCTGCATATTGTGACTGAAGGAACCAATGGGAAATTAAGAGGTAGCCAGGGAGAATCTCTAAAAGCGACAGCCTCTCTCTCAGACCATTATAATTACGAAAACATAATAATGGAAACCTCTTTTAATAATACCAAATGTTAATCAAGCATCTTGCAAAACCATGCAAATTAAAGGAGCATGACCACCAGTCATACTATTTTATTATATATCATCTTTTTCCGTGGCAGACTCCTAATCGGTCTATAACCAAATAACAGATGTAGTAGTAATTATGGATTCTGAAAATTCAAACGTGGTGTACTAAAACTAATTGAGTGATACTTGAGCACAACAATATATATATATATATATATTGGTTTATATTATTATCAACTTATTATAATTAGTTGGTAGACTCCTACCCTTCTAAAACTAACTACTAAAAAACAAGACAAAACCAAAGAGTCCAAAAGCTATTATAATACAGACACTCCAGCAATTCCCATGCCTAATTCAACTCTCCAACTAATCTCCTTATAAAACTTGTGTCTTTACTTGCCCTCCCTCTTTATTCTCTTCTCCTTCCCCCCGGCTCAATTATGGCCACCGCTACACCACCATCTGCTGCTTCTAAAATCAGAAGAACAAACAGCGCTGATGCTGGTGGAAGCGGCTCAATAATTCTCGGCAAATATCAATTAAATCACCTTCTTGGCCGTGGCAGCTTCGCAAAAGTCTATCATGCACGTTGTTTAAAAGATGGCACAGACGTTGCCATCAAAGTTATGAACAAAAATACCACCATGAACGCCTCTCTGGAACGAATAATCATCGGTGAAGTCTCCACCATGCATCGACTTAACCATCATCCCAACATTATTGAACTCCATGAAGTGATGGCCACAAAGACCAAAATCTACCTCGTCATGGAACTCGCGCCTTGTGGTGATCTTTCCTCCAAGCTCAGACGCCGCGGAAAATTCTCTTACTCCACTGCAAGGTTTTACTTCCACCAGCTTGTCTCAGCTCTACACTTTTGCCATCAAAACGGTGTGGCTCACCGTGATATTAAACCACAAAACATTCTCCTGGACAAAGAAGGCCAGCTTAAGGTCTCTGATTTTGGATTAGCCGCTCTTTCGGAACAGTTCAGTAACAGCCTTCTTCAGACGGCTTGTGGTACTCCAGCTTACGCGGCTCCAGAGGTTGTATACAGAAAAGGATATGATGGTGCTAAGGCGGATGCATGGTCTTGTGGGGTAATTCTCTTTTCATTCCTTGCAGGAAAACTTCCATTCGATGACAGCAGCTTAACCCACTTGCATCTGGCAAAACATCGTCGTGAATTTCAATTCCCTGATTGTGTTCAAAAGCCTGCACGGAGTATAATAAACCGGCTGCTCGATCCTAATCCAAATACAAGGTTAAGCATTGAGGACTTAATGGAGCTTCCATGGTTTAAGAAATCTGCAATGAAAGGCGAAGAGTCAAATCAGAAACAATTTAGTCAAGGTATATTTGAAACTGAGGATTGTAAAAAAGAGGGGAGAATGAATGCGTTTGATATAATATCAATGTCAACTGGGTTGGATTTATCAGGGTTATTCGAAGCAAGATTGAATAAGAAAGAGATGAGGTTTACAACGACTGTTCAAGTCGGGAATATTGAAGAGAAGGTGATGAAAATTGGGAAAGAAGAAGGATATAGAGTTGAGAGAACAAAGGGTGGGGGAATTGGTTTGGTAAAAGGGAGAGTGGCATTATTGGTGGAAATATGGGAAGTGGCAGTAGAGCTGTGGTTGGTGGAGATTAAAGTTGTCAATGGAGGAGTAGAATTTGATGAATCTCATTGGGAGGTACTGAAAGAAAGGCTGAAAGATATTGTTGTTTCATGGTATGATGATGGGTCTTAAGGGAAGAAGTTAAGCATGGTTGTTGCCCTGCACACTGTGGGGCAACTCAAGACACTTTTAGGATTATACTTTGAACTGATATCTTCCTAGCAGTCTTCAAATTTTGCAATGAAAATCCTCTTAACTCTTTTTCAGTCGCAGATACTTGAGTTGTACTTTTTCTTGATACAAAGCATCAGGAGTACTAATTATAGTGTTAATATTCTAGAATCTGTCCCCTCCCGTCTCACTGCGATTCTTTGCTCGGTTTGAAACTCGTCCTCCATCTGAATATAACAAATACTATGTAGTAAGCAGCTGCTATCTAATATTGCTAAAAGAAACTGAATGAGTCAATTTCATGGTTTCTTATGTTGTGTTCATACAACAATCAGTGAACTAAAACATGCAACAATGATTTCCTAATTACCAGCTATAGAAGTGGTGACACATGACCATATTATTTCGCATAGCTCACAAATCAGAAAATGTTTGAATGCTCATTCATGCAAACCTAAATGGTTTTTCAAAAGAACCACCACCATAGTTTCCCAGGCTACAGAAATATGTATGTTCACATGCAGTCAAGATAAACATGAGATCAGTCCAAAGTGTCAAATGGTTTTGAGTTATTTGACTCACGGATAATACTTACCCGCACTGATGTTTGCACCAAACCAAACAGTTTAATCTTACAAGTCACAAGTTAAGAGAAAACACATATCATTCAACCATGGTTAATTCATAATAGTTTAACCATGGATTTTGTTTCCGATTTTGACAAAAGTTAAAAGTAAGAAACCAGCTGATTAAGTAGAGTATGATTCATCTTTTCAAGGGTCAGGTATTGAATTGACTTACAAATGGCTTAATCTTCTTTTCTGATTGGGGGACATGTTCAAGCAGTACCAGCATAAAGGAATGGGGAAATTCCTGCTGAAGAGCTGAATAGATATCTATCTACTTGCAGTAATTCTTAAACCACGCACCAATATTCAGGAAGTTCTCGGAGTCAGACTGTGGTCTGCAACAGAAACACATATAAGGTTCCCAATATGAAGTGAGGCTATCATAAAAGTCAAGTACAAAAAAGAAAAGTAGTACCTTCATAGATTTGGGACCAACTTACCTATCAATTGCACGAGTGTCCTCGGAAAACACCATGACTTTGACCTCAACTCCTTTCTCCTTCAATGCCCGCGCATACTGCACACAAGAAGAGTAAAAGCATTTCCTTTCTGGTATTATACACTTTAGGAATAGAAACAACAAAAAGTTAAACAGTACTAAACTTTGCATCAGAGATCACATCAAGCTAAAAATGGCTTTTAAACGCTTAGATACCCAGCTTTTATTCCACTTATTTACAGTTTTCACTTGTTAATACAGTGACTGGTCGTTCGCAGACATGAAACTGCTGGTCCTCATATGTTGTTAGTAGTTGATCAGTGAATATGATATTTGATGCATATTTGGCTTGAAGTAGAGCCAGACACTAGATTCCACAGGATTTGATCATATTATGAATGGATATGTAGTTGAACGAAAAATGAAAAGGGACATGAAAGAAATAACATTTCTGGTAGACAGGCAAAAACACATAAGCTTCACATGAATACATATATTCTCAGACCCTTGATATAATATTAGAATGAATATGTATGTGAAACCAACAAAAATTTGGAACCAAAAAGATGATATAAAATCTTACTTGCAACCCATTAGATACTGGAACACAGAGGTCTTTGGCACCTAGCAAGAGGATTGTAGGAGTCTTAACCTGCAATACAAGTAGCACAAGGATGTAGGAAATGCATTCAGAAAAACAGGATCGGCTAATCCGATTCTTGAACACTTTACACTTCAATCCTTGAGATATCTAGCAAAACTTTAAGTTTCAACATTGATGTCACAGATATGTGACGAAACACAAAACACATATCATGGAAGCCTTTTTTTCCAAATCTAGATTCAGCTGATGAAAGCAGACCTTGGAGATGCGTGAGATTGGTGATTTGCTGTAAAAGAGGGCAAACTTATCTGGCACCTAGAAATAGTATCGGAACTTTTGATCAATTCCATTAGAAGAAAGAAACAAAAACCTTGTCCAGTACAAAGAAAACAAGGACCATAAAGACAAAGACTGTAATAACACGTGACAGAAACCATAAAGACAATACAGCATAGGAGAACTAGCTAACCTGGCCAATCAAGTGCATAACCAAAATCCACCTTGGGAATCACCAAGCACAGCGATTCTAGATGGATCTAAAAGTCCGATATCATTTACATGATCTACAGCAGCAAGCACATGATTAACATCCTGCACAGGCATAGATATCAGCATTAGGGATACACAGGAAGAACCCTTTTATCCAAATCTTTAAAGGTTTCTTTTTGGCTGCCCATAGTATTGAAAATATTCCCAGTATCAAATTCCATAGTGATAATCAGTTTTTGTTTTTTGTTTTCTTTTTTGGTTTTTGGTTTTTCAAATTAATAATCCCTGAGCTATCTTTGAACAGCAGGTCTACTGATGCATCTATATCATATTAAGCTTCCAAACTAGGAAAATCCAGAAAAATCTTGCTTAAGACACAAATTAAATATCTTTCTTTATAATGTTGTCAGAAAAGAAGGGGAGTCTTGGCGTAACTGGTAAAGTTGCTGCCATGTGACCAGGAGGTCTCGGGTTCAAGCCGTGGAAACAGCCTCTTGCAAAAATGCATGGTAAGGTTGTGTATAATAGACCCTTGTGGTACGGCCCTTCCCCGGACCCTGCGCATAGCGAGAGCTTAGTGCACCGGGCTGCCCTTCTTCTTCATAATCTAATCAGAAAGCAGAATTTTTGTTAGTAGGGTGCTGGAATGACCGCTAAAATGAGGCATAACTTTAAGTAATCAGAGGCTTGGCGAAACTGGTAAAGCTGTTGTCATGTGATCAGGAAGTCACGGGTTCAAGCCGTGGAAAACGCGTCTTGCAGAAATGCAGGATAAGGCTGCGTACAATAGACCCTTGTGGTCCGGCTCTTCCTCGGACCCTGCCCATGGCGAGAGCTTAGTGCACCAGGCTGCCCTTCTTCTTCATAATGTTATCAGAAAAGCAGAATTTTTCGTTAGTAGGGTGCAGGAATGACCGCTAAAATGAGGCATAACTTTAAGTAATCAGAGGCTTTAGTCCGGTAGCTCCTCAGAATTTATGAGTTAGAGACTGAATTACTCTACAAACAGTAAGAATAGATGTAAAGTTGAAAACTTAAATATTTTTGGTTTTCCAAGTCATATACTAGAACTGGTCCTCCTCTCCACTAGGAGATTTGGATTTTCTACAAACAAAACGATCACCAGGAGCATGTGTTTTAACTTTAGTATTCAAATCTCACTATGAGTACCAGATATAGATCAGAGAACAGTAAACATGAGTGCATAAGGTTATGGTAAGAAGTTGGCCTCTTTAACAAAATACATAGATCTCTCATCATACTTGAAAGTTAAAACACCAACCTTTACTCAGGTTCTCAGCGAGATCCTTGACAGGTATCTTCATGATACCATATTGGTGGTGGATTACAGCAAAGATGCAACCTGTAAGCAGCAAAGATGGACAGTTAAATATCTGAAATGTAATTTTAACAAATATACACTGAGCAGAACAGATGATACAATCAGTAATTGAACTAACAAGTAAATGAACCTTTTCAGAGCATCTAGATATGGGGCTTGAGATATCAAGCCAACTCCAGGATGCCTCAGCAGATGCCTTTCCAACAAGGAAACCGTACTTGATTGCAGGAACATCGACAGGACCGTTAGAGACTTTAGAGGAAAAAACACCAGATTTATCTAGGTTGGACAATCAGGGAAAAAACCTTATTGCAATATGGAATCGGTTCAACATAAAGTATGCGTTGACTCTTACCACTAACGATGTTGTCACCATCTAGTGTAAAGCAAGTTCCTAGAAAAGCAAGAGTTTCGAGGACTGATTTGTGACACTTTGCCACTACTAAGAAACAAGAAATCTTAAGTACAATGCACAATC
The DNA here is from genome assembly GCA_005239505.1 of Nicotiana paniculata. Classification (NCBI taxonomy): domain Eukaryota; kingdom Viridiplantae; phylum Streptophyta; class Magnoliopsida; order Solanales; family Solanaceae; genus Nicotiana; species Nicotiana paniculata. Next base: position 30,983 of record ML326347.1, on the reverse strand, counting down.
AAAGACTCAGTAGATTGAGAAGCAAAACACATAGTACCTTCACACATCCACTGCAAGTATTACTACAGTGCTAACCCAGGCAGAAGATAAAATCATTGTATATCCATCAGAAAGCCAAAGTTTACTAACAACATTGAAACAGTAAAGGCCAGGGAAGCATCCATCTTCAGGACACATCACAACAGGAACCTGCAATCATCATGTTAATGTTTGCTGACTATTGGATGAACATGTAATTACATAAAAAAATATGGTACGAAAAATCACTAATTTGTGATTAGCCTCAAAGTGCTTATATAAATTAGCAGAATTACAAAAATGAGATGTACCGCATTAACAATTTTAGCATGTGAACTAGGCTTTGCATTAATGGACCAATCAATTATATGAAGTTAATTTGTTGCATTATGTGCCCGAATCAACAGAACTTTTAACTGACCAGAGTACAAGATACTTGCCCCGGATACTCTATTCAACAATAACAACAACATACCCGGTGTGTTCCCGCAAGTGCGGTCCGGGGAGGTTGGGGTGTATGCAGACCTTACCCCTACCTTGTGAGAGGTAGAGAGGTTGTGTCATCTGTTCTATTATATCAGGTAAATACACTGCAGAAATTAAATGCACAAGAAATAGAAAAAACTTTAAATTGCTCCTGGAGATGCTTTTCTATAGTTTCATAAAAAGAGGAACATGTCATGGAATTAGTAGGGAAGTGTTTCCACCAATTTCAGAATGGCTTATAAATAACTGTATGAGTAAACAACACACCTGAAACTAGGAAAGAATGCACTACAAATGCTTTGTGTCAGCTTAACTGGAAGTGTATCTTCGGTTGCATTATTTCTGGAAGTGATAATAAGTCGATTAACAGTGAAAACTACCCAAAAAAAGGAAAAGAGAAAAAAAAACTCAGTTATATACGGAATCACTATTACTCTAGCCCCTCCACTATATTCAAATAGAAACGGATGTGTTAGTCAACAACAATATCATTTGTAGCAGCAAGTAGGTACATACTCAGGTTGATGAAATTCTGATATTGGAAAAGGAGCCCTAACAGCATATAAGGCACAAGGCTTGTTATAGCAAAAATTTGATGCCCAACTTTCTAGTATGCGATGGCCATCAACAAGAACAAGATACTGCTGCAAGGTCTTCAGTGGATGCCCGCCCCCAACTTGTCCAACACTTAACATCTTTGACATTCCTTCAACAGGACATACTTCTCCACTGAAACAAATTTGTAGAAATCAAATCAACACCCTTCGATAAAACAAATGTAAGCAAATGTTATGATACATTACCTGTTAACACTGATTACAAAAAAGATCTGGATTTCTTTTTCCAGGATAGGTTTCTCCCCAGTCCTCTTCCAATTTCCTTGACCGCTCCAGCTACCACGTTCCTTATCCGTAGAATTCCCTTTCTTGTAACCAGAATTAGTAAATGTAGGCTTTGAGTGAACCGGCTCCTCAGAGACATAAGCAGTAAGAATTTCATCATTATTTCACGAAATTCCCTCAAACCTGCATTATCATATGCTAGCTAACACCATGTAACTGTGAAGTGAAGAAATAGTGATGTTTATTTGCTACCATAAGTTACCATCCGTCAACATATACAGAGAGGAGAGACACAAAACTCCTTTTTGACTATAGATCGACCCCAAATCTCAAATTTGGTTGGAGAATCATTTTCAGGATTTCAAACAGCAAGAAGGTTTGAACCTGAAGGTGATGGCACCATTGTAGACACACTGGACATCTCAATAGGGAATACGACCCATTCAAAGCTCACAGAATTTGAACTTCCTTTTGAAATATGACTTGACAGTATGTATCTTCTTTTCTTGTTGGCAAGAAGATTTGGTTGGCTAATTGAGAACATAACCTGGAGCCTTCTACAGTGGTAAAAGTAAAAGATAGTCGTAAGCGTTGAGACAACAAAAGTTAATTTTTAAATTAATTTGCAAAGACAAGAGCGCATAAATAGAACATTTCGTTCTTAATCCTCAATGTTATGTACTACCATTCTTTATTTTCAACCTCAACTGCTATTCATAAATAAAAAAAGAGAACAATGACAAGTGCAACAACAACAATAACAAATCCAGTGAAATCCGACAAGTGGGGTCTAGGAGAACAATGACCACTTGCAGATGTGAAATTGTCAATAGTAAGGATTACATATACAATACACCTATGCGTTTCATAGACCGTCCATAGGATTACATATACAATACACCTATGCGTTTCATAGACCGTCCATAGGAGGATACTGGTAAAATCTTGAAGCAAATTAGACTGAAAAGTATTCTCCCTCAAAAGTTGCATCAAAACCCAGAGGTAAATCCTAGGAGGTGCTAGCTCCAGAATTTTCCATTGCTGAGCAAACTGACAACTGACAAGGTTCTATTAAACATGTAGAAGGACCACTAATAAAACAGAAAATTGTATTCTGGTTTATGGAGTTAATAGCTCTTTTAATTTCAAATCATGAATAATTATGCATAATATATAGGAGGAACTCCACCTACAATAAACACAAAAATAGGGAGACATATGGATATCAAAATATTTTTCTCCTGGAAAGTATAGAAATTATCATGAGAGAAGGGGGCAAGAAAAGGAAGACCTAGTATCAATTGTTGATAAAAGGGAGTTTAAAATGACAAAAAGTATGCAAGTTTTAAGGTCAGTTTTAGAAGAATCACATACAAATGATTACTGATTATACTAATTAGCACATTATTAATGAATCAACGGGTAGATGGTCTATTCTTTTTCTCCCTCTACTTTATCTGGTAGGAATCACCTGCTTCAATAAAAAAGCATCTCATTTAATCATTCACAAAAAGCAAAACTTTCCTCTGAGTAATTCCCTTCTTGGCTGCTTGGTTAGGAATGTGGCTATTAACTAATACATGATCATTAAACAAATAATTCGAAAATACTCACAAAAGAAAACAGGATTTTTTTTCTCGCACAGGCTCATTTAAAATATGCAAATTACTTGATTTTCCACATTAGTGCACCATCTGAAGACAAATATCATGCAACTCATAAAAATACACTTCTTGGTAGTATCACTGTGTGTACTATAACGGCACCAAACAAACCAAAGCACGTTATGATTCAATCAGATAAAATTAACAATTGAAAACAAAGTATTCAGAAATGCATGATTAAGAGACAGCAGGAAGAGAACAGTTAATAAGATGAAGAAAAAGAGACAAAAGTCAGATCAGTTAAGCAAACTTTTGAAACTAATTAACTTAATTAGCATCAGTGACATACAAAGTTACTCCAATCTACAGTGCCACTGCTGTCCAGAAGTATTATTGCGCATACTTGCACGTGAACATACGGAGAAAGAAGGTGAACCTGGAGAGGCAAAAAGGTCTGGTAGCGTAGAGAGGCTTGGAGTGCTTGAAATAACGAATGTGGCGAGTGAGAAGAGGAAATGGACGAGAGACCAAGGAAAACGTTTTTCCATAACCGACCAAATAAGAAAAAATAACTAATAAAAACATTCATTTTATATCAAAGAAATTTTACTAAAAATATTTTTCTGAAAAAAATAAGCTTAAAGTTGTCTATTAACATGTTGTAAGGAGAGAGAAACGGAGAGACCCAAAAAAAAGGTTGGGAAAAAAGACATAAAGTAAAATAAAAGAAAAAAAATAAGAACATAAAAATGAAAGTTAGGTTATGAACAAATTATAATTACGATAGATAATCTCTTACGTACTTTTCATCCTGATATAAGTGTATTGTGTGTGAACCCTATATTATTAAGTATGATCTTTTTAAATTATACTAATATACTAAACAATATTTTTGAGTTATTAAATATAAACTAAAAGATAGTAAGTTCTTGTAAATAATTTATGTCGATTTTATCTAGCTCAATAAAAGAAGAAATTATGTCCTATTTAAGTCATCAAATACTTTATTATAATTTTGTTATATGGTTATGTACTTGTTGTCAGGGGCGGATTTAAGGGCGGAAGGGGTTCATCCAATCCTCTTCGCCGAAAAATTATACTGTATATATAAGGTAAAATTTGTTTTTTCTCTATATATTAAGTTTTGAACCGTCTTAACACAACTCAAAAGTGTAGTTTAGTAGTCAAGGGGATTCAAAACCTTGATAAGATCATAGGTTCAATTCCCACTAGCTACAAAAAAATAAATTTTGAACCCTGCCTCCGCCAATCACATTGCTTAATAATATTTTAGTCATTTTATAATTGTTACGCTTCTTTGAGAAAATAGTTTGAAAAAGGTAAACTTGAATATTGCAAGCCTCAAAAAGAAATTCCTCAATTTGAGAATAATTTAAGCTTGTCCTGTTGTCCAATTCATGATGGATGATTATGAAGGAGTCCTTCACAAAGCAGGGTTTGATAAAAGCTTGATTAATATTTATTTTTCTCATTATAATTTTAATTAAGTAGGATTATCGAAAAGTAACGTTAAACCAATTGCAAGAGAACTTACTTCCTTATGATTTCTAAGTTTACCTTCAATTACCGAAGTTATGTAATGCTTTTTTTTGAATTTATATATAAGGACTAATTAGCATAGTAAACTTAATAAAGAGATTAATTTATAGAATGTTATAACAATAATGTAACGACCCAATTTGTTGTTTTAAGAATTAATGCTTTGTTCAGTGACTTAAGGTCTCGAGCAGCTTCGTAATATGTAGTGTGACACGCGGGTATGGTCGAGTTTGATTGTCGGAATATTCGAAAATAAATTGAAAGAACAATTCTTATTTAGAAGCTTAAAAGGAAAGAGTTGACGAGAGAGTTGACTTTTGAGCAAACGACCCCGGAATAAAATTTTGATGATGTCAATAGTTTCGTATGGTGATTTCGGGCTTAGGCATGTGTCCGGATTTGGATTTAAAAGTCCGTAGAACAATTTGACGCATTTTGGAGAAAGTTGAAAAATGAAATATTTTTAGAAAGTTTGACCGGGAGTTGACTTTACTGATATCGGGGTCGAAATTCGATTCCGGAAATTAGCACAGCTCCATTGTGTCATTTATGACTGGTGTGCAAAATTTGAAGTCATTCCGGATTGATTTGATACACTTCGACGCAAATTATAGAATTTGGAAATTTCATAACTCATAATTCGATTCGAGACGCGAATCGTTGTTTCGGCATTGTTTAATGTAATTTGAAACCTCGACTAAGTTGTATCATGTTTTGGTACTTGTTGGTATGATTTGACGGGGTACCCAGGGGCTTGGATGTATTTTTGGATCATTGGTTGAGAGACTAGTAAAGTTAAGAAATTTGGGAGTTTGACCATAGTCAATATCGGGCTAAGACGGCCTCTTTTTAGTATTTTGAGTGTGCGAGCAGGTCCATAGCGTGTTTTATGATGAAATTCATATATGGTTTGTGTATGGGAGGTTCCGGATGAATTTCGGGGTGGTTTCGGATCATTTCGGAGAAGTTTGGTTTTGATGGTTTCTGATGCGGCATTGTTCATTCGCAAATGTGAAGTTTTTGTCCGCAAATGCGAACTTGGGCAGAAACTTAAGGATTGAAAATATGTCATTTCTTCTTTTTCTATTGGGATTTTTGGAGCTCGATTTTGGGGTGATTTTGAGGATTTCTTCACGACTTCGATTGCGGTAAGTGTTCTATATCCGAAAGTGATTGTATTTCATGAATCTATGGTTATTTTCATCGTTTAATTCGAGTTACAATGGAGGAAATTGGGATTTTGTAAAACTTTTCAAAAAATAAAAATTCAAGATTTGGAGGACGATTTGGTGTTGGAATTCGATAAAATTGGTATGGTTGAACTCGTATCGGAGTGGGTGTTTGGATTCGTGAAAGTTCTATCGGGTTCCGAGAGGCGGGCCCCGCGCTGACTTTTGATTGACTTTTTAATGTGAAATTTTAAGTTGACGTTTTATTATCCGGAATTATTTTCGATGAATTTTAATGAAGTTATACAACTAATTTGGATAGATTTGAGCCGCCCAAAGACCAATTCAAGCAAGAAGGCTATTTTGGAATATCGGTATAACTTCAAAAAGGTAAGTATCTTGTCTAACCTTGAGTAGGGGAGTTACCCATTAGGCATCGAGTTTTATGTGCCATTTGTGAAATGTAGAAATCCGTGTACGCGAGGTGACAGGTATGTACTCGGGCTTATATGTGCAAAATTTATTGGATTAAAGTCTTAGGTATTATTGTATAGTAAATTGGATAATTGTTGACATTTATTAAATCCTCTACTTTCCATGCCTAAGTCTTTGTTTGTCGAGTTTGTTTTTATATGGCAATTTGATGTGATTGTCACTTGAATATTTATGTGAATTCCATGAGTTTGTTGATTTGATATTTCCTGGTAAATAATTATATTATGGATTTTTCATCTGCAATAATTAATTAAATAAGTTTAAACTGAGGCGTTAATATAATTATCAAGAATTTGGATTAATGAAGGCATTGTCCAATGCTGAGTTATTTTTTCATCTTTGTTGTTGTTTTGAGGTTTTATATATGCTGTGCGGAGCCTTGGGCTATTTGTTGAGAAATTTATTGATTTTGATATATTTTTGGAATTGGTTGTGGTCATTGGACAAATTGTGATATGAATTGTTGTATGGTGTTGTCGTTTAAACACTCTCCTTGATGTTATTTATGCTTCCTACCTTGCTTGTTAATGATATACAAATGCTTGGTAAGGAAGAGTGTAAAGCACGAAGGGTGATGTCGTGTCATTTCAAATACATTATCATATGAGGGAGAGTGTAAAGCACGAAGGGTGATGACGTGCCATTTGAGAGTGTAAAGCACGAAGGGTAATGCCGTGCCATTGAGAGTGTAAAGCACGAAGGGCGATGCCGGGCCATTTCATTTATATTATCACATGAGGATGAGAGTAAAAGCACGAAGGGTGATGCCGCACCATTATTTTATATTATCATATGTTCATGGCACGAAAGGTGTTTCCGTGCAGGTGAGGACAAGAGACATACATTGTATTGTGGTTATCTTTTCGTTGTGTATACAATCATGACTTTATCTTGAGATGTTATTGTGAACCTATGTTTTCTATGTGTAATGATTCGGCCGGTTGTTTCGAGAGTTATAACCCTGTTTCCCCCATTTCTGCTTCTTTTGTGCTACAACTGTATAATAACTTATCGGGTTGGTTGGTTCGGTTCCGGAGTGGTTTCGGAGAGATATTGAGACACTTAGTCTCTTTATTAGAAGCTTAAGTTGGAAAAGAAAATCATATGTTGACTTGTGTGTAAACGACCTTGGATTTGAATTTTTATGGTTTCATTAGCTTCGTTAGGTGATTTCCGACTCAGGAGCGCGTCCGGAAGATGATTAGGAGGTCTGTAGTAGAATTAGGCTTGAATTGGCAAAAGCTAAAAATTTGGCTATTTTGGTCGGCAGTGGAATTTCTGATATAGGGGTCGGAATGGAATTCCAAAAGTTGGAGTAGGTTCGTGGTGTCCATTTTGACGTGTGTGTAAAATTTGTGGTCATTCGGACGTGATTTGATAGGTGTCGGGCGTCGTTTGCATAATTTGGAAGTTTAGAAGTTCTTAGGCTTGAATCCGAGTGTAATTGGGTGGTTTGATATTGTTTTGGGTGATTCGAAGGTTCGACTAAGTTAGTAAGAGGTTATATGACTTGTTGGTAAGATTGGTTGAGATCCCGGGGGCCTCGGTGATGTTTCAGATGCCCGTCGAAAGGAAATTTTAGACTTAGGCTTGGCAGATTTTCTGGTGTTCTGGTTTGATCGCACCTGCGGAGTGGTGACCGAAGGTGCGAGCCCGCAGGAGCGGAGGAGGACCCTAATATGTGGCCAAGAAGGAGATGGGCTGCGAAGATTTTTCCGCACCTGCGAGAGTCGCAAATGTGGGCAGCTGGACGCAGGTACGAGATGGAGCCGCAGGTGCGATGGATTCCCGCACCTGCGATAGGCGCAGATGCGGTGTGGGGCAGTAGGAGCGGAGTCTTGGATTTTAAGTGAATGTGCAGCGTCGCATAAGCGAAAAAGGGGTCCGCATGAGCGGTATTCCTAGCAGAAAAACACCAGCTCGATTCTTGGACTTCCATTTTCAATTTAGATTTGAGGAGCTCGGGAGAGAGGCAATTTTTTGAAGGTTTTCAAGGAGGACGTTGGGGTAAGTGATTCTAACCCGTATTGGTCTAATTTCTATGAATCTATGACTTTGTTCATCTCTTAATTAGGGATTTGAGTTGGAAAGTTGGGGGTTTAGGGCTTGGGAATTTGGAGAGTGAACTTTGGAGTTTTGGAAGGGCAATTGAGGTTGAATTTTGGTAAATTTGGTATGACTAGACGCGTGAGTGGATGGCCTTTCGGGTTTTGTGATTTTTGTCGGATTTTGAGACATGGGCTTGGGGGTCGGGTTTGAGCCGAATTCGGATTTTGGTTCTAATTTTAGTAGTTTTCTTGTGGGATTGATCCCTTAAACCTATTTTAATGGTGTTGTATTGTTTGTGACTAGATTCGGAGCATTTGGAGGCCGATTCGAGAGGAAAGGGCATTCTGGAGTGGGATTTCTACGTTGAGGTAATTAACAGTCTTAAATCTGGTCTTGAGGGTATGAAACCCCGAGAATTTGTATGATGTGAATATTTAGAGGTGACGTGCATGCTAGGTGATAGACGTGTGAGCGTGCACCATGTGGGATTGAGACTTGGTCCGTCTCGGGAGACTGTAAAGTCAAATAGCCCATTGTTATTACCTGTTTCACCTTATTTTTGAGTTATTGACTGCCTTCCATGTTAGAAACTATGGTTAGGCTATATTATATCATTGTTGGGACCCGCAGTGGTCGTGTACTCGTTGAATTGACTGCTAATTGTTGTCTTGTAGTCAGTCACCATTTTACTTGCGTATAATATATCAGCTCTCTCTCATTTCTTGTTGATACTTGTTGTATTCTCTGTTAGGGCCCGAGCGTCGGGCTAAGAGCTTTGTGAGGTATATTGGATCGGGTTGCACGCCGCAACAATATAGGATCGAGTTGCATGCTGCAACAAACCTTCGGGCCATATATATACATATATCGGATCGGGTTGCACGCTGTAACAATATTTGGATCGGGCTACACGCCGCAACAATATATGGAGCGGGTTGCACGCTGCAGCAATATAGCGCTTGGGTTGTAGGAGCCCCTTCGAAGTCTGTACACCCCCAGTGAGCGCAGGTACCTATTGATTGTGAGTACCGAGGCTGAGAGCCGAGTGATTGAGTTGTTGAGATATTTGAGTGACAGTAGCCTTGTGAGGTTGTACTTGCCTTCATTTGTTGTTGCACTTAGTTGTTATCTGACATTGTTGTGAAATTTCTGAAAAACTTTATATCTGGTTTACTTGATCTTGAACTGCAATAAACTGATTTGACTTATGGATTGAAAGCATGCATATTCTTTACTGAAATTACTGAAATGAACTGTATTTGTATAGCTTGTCACTACTTCTCAGTTCCTTATTTATTTCTGTTACTTACAGAGTTGGAAGTACTCACGCTACTCCATGCACGTTGTGTGCAGATCCAGGTGTGACCAGACGCGGAGGTCATTGAGCTCGTGCGCAGTCAATTTTCGGAGATTTACGAGGTAGCTGCCGGCGTTTGCAGATCTTGTGCTCCTTCTTTATTATCTTTCTTTTTTGTATTGATATTTAGACACAGACTATTATAAACACTATCTTTTAGATTGAAAGTCTAGTTGCTCATGACTTAGTAACACCCCGATGGTTTGGGCTACTTTTTCACATTGTATTTTGATTCTAACTCCTAATTCTATCAAAAATTTGTTATGGAAAAAAAAACTTTTTGAATTACCTTTCATAAGATATCGAAGTGTTTTGAAAATGTCGGCTTGCCTAGTTGTCACGCCCCGACCCACCATCGGGTCGTGATGGCGTCTAACGTTGAACCCGCTAGACAAGCCAACGTGTATAGATAAACTAGCATATTAACATCAATTTAATAGGATAAACTAAACGGTTCACAATTTAACAGCGGAAATAAATATGGTTTCAAACTAAATAAGGACAACATAATACAACAACGCGTAAATTTTCCCAAAACCTGGAGTCACAAACTCACGAACTGTCTGTAAGAGTGCTAAATACAAGTCTGAAAAGAGAATACATAGCTGTCTCTGAAACTAGAGGAAAAACAAGACAGAAGTGAAGACAAAGGGATGGAAGAGACGTCAAGGCCCACGAACGCCAGCGGGTATACCTTAAAGCCTCTAGGATAAGCTGGAAGACACTCCCACTAATGATGTCCTCCGGGTCCGGCTGCGTAATCTGCACAACATAAAGAAGTGCAGGTGTAGCATCAGTACAACCGACCCCATGTACTGAGTAAGTGCCGAGCCTAACCTCGGCGAAGTAGTGACGAGGCTAAGACACGACAACAAAATGAACCTGTGCAGTTCAATAGTATAGCAGAAACTAAACAAGAATACAATTACGGGGAGAACACGCTGGGGGTAAGAGATAGCAAATACTGAAATGACAGAAACGAAAATAACAGTCTGAAATATCTGAAAATAATAACGGGAACTGACAACACAGATTAAACAGTGAAAGATGTGGCACGACATGTCCCCTCGTGCATAATAATATAAAACATGGCACAAAATGTCCCCTCGTGCATAATAATAATAATAAAACATGGCACGGAATGTCCCCTCGTGCATAATAATATAAAACATGGCACAGAATGTCTCCTCGTGCATAATAATAATAATAAAACATGGCACGGAATGTCCCCTCGTGCATAATAATATAAAACATGGCACAGAATGTCTNGGGAACATCAATTAAACAATTAAATCCCGGCAAGGGAACTATACAACGATGACCCGACAAGGGTATATTTCAATAAATCTTTATCTTTCTTTCACTTTCATTTCCATGATTTATTCTATTACTTGAGCCAATGCTCCAAAAGATGTAATATCTCATATTTCTTCATTATTCGTTTCACAATTTGAGTCAATGCTCCAAAGAATGTAATTTATCTCATATCCCTTCACATGTCCTTTACATCATATAGAAATCATCAATTAGGAATAGAAATTACAACAAAGTCAGAATATTCACAATATAGGGACTCACGGTCATGCTAGACACCAATGTATAGATACTCGTCACCATGCCTATACATCGTATTTGACAATTAGCAAATAGCGAATAATACTCAACTCTTATTCCCTCAAGCTAAGGTTAGATCAAACACTTACCTCGGGTCTAAAATATAGCAATCAATCCTCTAACACCGCTTTCTTTAGAATTCAACTCCGGAATGGTATTATCTAGGCATAATCAACTCAAGTATATCAATAAGGATTCAATAATTCAATTACATAGCCTAATTATCCATTTCCATGCATTCTTCCAAAATAACAAAATTCGACCCCGGGCCCGCTTGGTCCAAACACGAGGCTCGGACCAAAACCACGTCACCCATTCACCCACGAGTCTGAATACATAATTTATTTTCAAATTCGACCCCAAAACAAGGTCTAAATCAAGAAAACTCAAAAGGGCCTAACTCTACTCAAATTCCCAATTTTCTACTCTAATTTGCATGTTTTAGGCTTAGGAATTCATTAGATATAGATGAAAAATGAAGGAAACGAGTTAAAATTTACTAACCCAAGAAGTTTTGGTGAAGGATGGCTTCAATGGATGCCTAAGGACCTTGGAGAAGATGAATTTCGTGAAAACTTATGAAAAATCCCGAAGCTACTGTTCTGGAAATATTTATATACCACTGGGCAAAATTGCCCTTCGCGTTCGCGGAAGAGAGGTCGCATTCGCGAAGGGTAAACTTGACAGACCATCGCGTTCGCGGAAGGGTGAACGCGAACGGGAAGAGTAAAAATGTTGGGGTCCAGAAATTGGCCTACGTGAACGCGTGGGACATCACGCGAACGCGATGAAGAAGACCTGCAAGGCTACGCGAATGCGGTCAAATGTATGCGAACCCGAAGAGGAAAAGAGGGCTAAGTCCTCAGGGTCAAATAACCCTACGTGATCGCGAAGGAATGGATGCGAATGCGATGAAGGAAAATCTTAAAGCTTCGCGAAGGCGAAAAAGGCGTCGCGAATGCGAAGAACAAATGGACCTGCAACATCTGAAGCCAAAACCAACAATCTTCCTAAGTTTAAAATCACTCCGAGACACCTCCGAAACACTCCCGAGCTCTCGGGGCTCCTAACAACATCCTACGAACTTAACGTGCGATCAAATTGCCAATATAACACAAAAACAATGAATAAAACCTCAAAATCACTAGTTTTTCTTCAAACTTCATAAACTTTCAAATTTAGAGTTTTAAGTCCGAAACACGTCAAACGACGTCCAATTTCAACCAAACTTCACAGAAATATCTTAAACCACATATAAGACCTGTAACGGGCGCCGGAACCAAAATACGGGCCCGATACCAACACATTCTAACCCATTCCCATTTCATTTTTCTTTATAAATTTTAGAAAAACAATTTCACTCAAAAATTCATTTCTCGGGCTTGGGACCTCAGAATTCGATTCCGGGCATATGCCCAAGTCCCATAATTACCTACGGACCCTCCGGGACCGTCAAATCACGGGTTCGGGTCCGGGTCCGTTTACCCAAAATGTTGACCGGAGTCAAATTTACTCATTTTAATATCAAATCTTAGCATTTTTCACAGAATTTCATATTTAAGCTGTCCGGTTACGCGCCCGAATTGTGCATGCAAATCGAGGCAACTACAGATGAGGTTTTCAAGGACTCAAAAGTACGGAATGGGTAATAAAATAGGTGATGACCTCTTTGGATCGTCATACTAGTACCACGATAGGAGCCATCACGACAAGTTCGAGTTTTTGGATCGTGACAAGTTGGTATCAGAGCCTAGGTTACATAGGTCTCACGGGTCATGAGCAGGTTTAGTAGAGTCTTGCGGAACAGTACGGAGACATCTACACTTATCTTCGAGAGGCTGCAGAACCTTTAGGAAAATTGCACATTCTTGAATTTTTGTCGTGCGAATCTGTTGATTCTGGTAACTAAACTTTTGTTGTTTCATTATCTCACAGATGGTGAGGACTCGCACTACCGAAAAGGAGGGCCAGCCACCAGTACCACCAGCCAAGGCCGCGAGAGGTCGAGGCCACGGTAGAGGTCGTGGTAGGGGAAGAGGTGCAACCCGCACAGCAGCTGGGGCAGTACCTGCAGCTCCACCTGTTGCCCCAGACTAGGACCAGGTCCCAGTTATGGATGCTCCAGTGGGACCAGCTCAGGCACCAATTGTGCCCATCGTTATTCCTGGCCTTCAGGAGGCCTTAGCTCATATTCTGTCAGTGTGTACTGGCCTAGCTCAGTCGGTCTCTGTTTCGACGACCGCAACCACTTCTCAGGCCGGGGGAGACACTCAGACCTCCGTCGCCCGCACACCCGAGCAGGTTGTACAGGGACTTGAGACCCCAGGGGCACCACCAACCCAGTCGGTTGCAGCTGCTTAGTACTATGTGGTTCCTGCTATGCTTGAGGATGAGCAGCGTAGATTGGAGAGGTTTGGGATACTCCAGCCTCCATATTTTAGTGGTGCAGAGGGAGAGGATGCACAGGGTTTCTTGGATAAGTGTCAGAAGATACTCCATACAGTAGGTATTCTGGAGACCAGTGGGGTGTCGTTCACTACTTTTCAGTTCTCTAGGGTTGCATTCAGTTGGTGGGAGGCTTACGAGAGGCGTAGGCCGGTCGGCACAGTACCCCTTGCTTGGCAGCAATTCTCCATTATCTTTCTGAAGAAGTTCGTGCCTCAGTCATGCAGAGAGGAGCTGCACAGACAGTTTGAGTAGCTTCTTCAGGGTGATATGTCTGTGACGCGGTATGAGATGCGATTCTAGGAGTTGGCCCATCATACTATCTGGTTAGTTCCCACAGACAGGTAGAGGATCGGGAGGTTCATAGATGGCCTCACTTATCATTTGCGATTGCTTATGACCAAAGAGAGTTTCTGGTGCTACCTTTTATGAGGTAGTCGACATTGCTCGTCTGATTGAGATGGTTCGTGATCAGGAGAGGGTTGAGAGGTAGGCCAAGAGGCCTCGTGCACAAGGTGGTTTTAGCGGTGCTCTTTCTGGGGTCAGTTACAACACGGTAGAGGTCGTCCTTTTAGACATGCTAAGACAGCTCGCCCAGTTCATCGCAGTGCATCATTTGGCCACGATTCTCATAGTTACCAGCAAATCCATTCATCTCTTGGTGACCTTCCAGCGTAGAGTTCTTCTCGTGCTCCATCGGTTCAGGGTTCGTCTATGTCGGGTCCTTCTACTAGTTATCCTGGTGCTCGAGGCTCCCTTCAGTCCCTAGCACCAGTACCGGGGAGTTTCTATGAGTGTGGGGAGTTTGGTCACATGAGGAGAGAGTGTCCCCGTATAGTGGGAGGTCTCGCTCCGCAGAGGAGCCAGTCTATGTCATTAGCACCAGTTCTTCCACCACCCGCCCAACTAGCTAGGGGTGGAGCTCAGTTAGCTAGGGGACGTCTGAGAGGGGGAGGCAGATCAGGGGGTGGACAGGACCGTTTCTATACCTTCCCTGCCAAACCAGATGCTGTGATTACAGGTATTGTCTTAGTTTTCTACAGAGATGCCTCTGTATTATTTGACCATGGTTCCACTTATTCATATGTTTCCTCGTATTTCGCTCATTTTCTAGATATGCCCCGTGAGTCTTTAGTTTTACCTATCCATGTATCTACCCCTGTTGGTGATACTATTATTGTGGACCGCGTATATTGGTCATGTGTGGTGACTATTGGGGGTCTGGAGACCTACGTGGACCTTTTGATGCTCAGTATGGTTTATTTTGATGTGATATTGGGTATGTATTGGTTTTCTCCATGCCATGCCGTTCTAGATTGTCACGTTAAGACTGTGACAATAGCGATTCCGGGATTGCCGAGGGTTGAGTGGAGCGGTTATATAGACTATGTACCTAGTAGGGTGATTTCATACTTGAAGGCTCATCATATGGTTGAGAATGGATGTCTATCCTATTTGGCTTTTGTGAGGGATGTTAGTGCAGAGACTCCTACCATTGTTTCTGTTCTGGTGGTACGTGATTTTCTGGATGTGTTTCCTGCAGACCTGTCGGGCATGCTGCCTGACAAGGATATTAATTTTGGTATTGATTTGGTGCCGAGCACTCAGCCCATTTCTATTCCACCGTATCGTATGGAACCGAGGGAGTTGAAGGAATTGAAAGAACAACTTCTGGAACCTCCTTGATAAGGGGTTTATTCGTCCTAGTGTGTCACCTTGGGGTGCACCGGTTCTATTTGTGAAGAAAAAGAATGGTTCCATGAGGATGAGCATTGATTACAGGTAGTTGAACAAGGTCACAGTCAAGAACAAGTATCCTTTGCCTCGTATTAAAGATCTATTTGACCAGCTTCAGGGAGCGAGGGTGTTCTCCAAGATTGATTTGAGGTCAGGGTATCACCAGCTGAAGATTCGGGACTCGGATATTCTTAAGACAGCTTTCAGGACCCCGATATGGTCATTATGAGTTCCTAGTGATGTCTTTTGGGCTGACCAATGCCCCAAAAGCGTTTATGTATTTGATGAATAATGTATTTCAGCCCTATTTGGACGCATTCATTATTTTATTCATTGATGACATACTGGTGTACTCTCGTAGCCAAAAGGAGCATGCTCAGCATCTGAGGATTGTGTCATAGAGATTGAGGGAGGAGAAGCTTTATGCAAAGTTTTCCAAGTGTGAGTTTTGGCTCGGTTCAGTGGTGTTCTTGGGGCAGGTGGTGTCCAGTGAGGGTATTCAGGTGGATCCGAAGAAGATAGAGGTGGTGCAGAGTTGGCCTAGATCGTCCTCAGCCATGGAGATTGGGAGCTTTCTTGGTTTGTCGGGCTATTGCCGTCATTTTGTGGAGGGTTTTTCATCTATTGCATCTCCCTTGACCAAATTGACCTAAAAGGGTGCTCCGTTCAGGTGGTCGGATGAGTGAAAAGAGAGATTTCAGAAGCTCAAGATTGCTTTGACCATGGCTCCAATTCTAGTTTTGCCATCAACTTCAGGTTCTTATACCGTGTATTGTGATGCCTCGTGGATAGGTATTGGATATGTTATGATGCAGGAAAGTTGAGTGATTGCCTATGCCTCACGCCAGTTGAAGACTCATGAGAAGAACTATCTTGTCCATGATCTTGAGTTAGCAGCTATTGTTCAAGCCTTAAAGATTTGGCGGCACTATTTGTACGGGGTTCATTGTGAGATCTATATTGATCACTGGAGTTTGCAACATCTGTTCAAACAGAAGGATCTTAATTTGCATCAGCGGAGATGGTTGGAGCTTCTTAAGGACTATGATATCACTATTTTGTACCATCCCGGGAAGGCCAATATGGTGGTCGATGCCTTGAGTCGCCGGGTGGAGAGTTTGGATAGCTTAGCATATCTTCCAGCAACGGAGAGACCTCTAGCATTGGATGTTCAGGCCTTAGCTAGCCAGCTTGTCAGATTGGATATTTCGTAGCCGAGTCGGGTATTGGCCTGTGTGGTCTCTAGTCTTCCCTTTATGACCGTATCAGGGAGCGTCAGTATGATGACTCCCATCTGCTCGTCCTTCAGGACAGGGTTCGGCGAGGTGATGCTTGGGATGTGACTATCGGTGATGATGGCGTGTTGAGGATGCAGGTCCGGATATGTGTGCCCAATGTGGATGGGCTTTGGGAGTTGATTCTTGAGGAGGCCCACAGCTCGCGGTATTCCATCCATCCGGGTGCCGCGAAGATGTACTAGGATTTGAGGCATCACTATTGCTGGAGGCGGATGAAGAAGGATATAATTGGGTTTGTGGCTCGGTGTCTCAATTGTCAGCAGGTAAAGTATGAGCATCATAAATCGGGTGGGTTGCTTCATAGGTTAGAGATCCCAGAGTGGAAGTGGGAGCGGATCACCATGGATTTCGTAGTTGGACTTCAAGGAAGTTCGATGCTATTTGGGTGATTGTGGATCGGGTGACCAAGTCTGTGCACTTCATTCCAGTTGGTACTACTTACTCTTCTGAGTGGTTCGCTGAGATTTACATCCGAGAGATTGTTCGCCTTCATGGTGTCCCAGTTTCCATCATTTCAGATAGAGGCACACAGTTTACATCGCAGTTTCGGAGGGCCGTGTAACGAGAGTTGGGTACTCAAGTTGAGTTGAGCACAACCTTTCACCCTCAGATAGACGGACAGTCCAAGCGCACTATCCAGATATTTGAGGACATGTTGTGTGCTTGTGTCATTGATTCTGGGAGTTCATGCGACTAGTTTCTATCGCTCGTGGAGTTTACATATAACAACATTTATCAGTCGAACATTCAGATGGCTCCGTACGAGGATTTATATGGGAGGCGGTGTAGATCTCTGGTGGGATGGTTTGATCCAGGTGAGGCTAGGCTCTTGGGTACAGACTTGGTCCAGGATGCATTAGACAAGGTGAAATTGATTCAGGAGCGGCTTCACACGGCGCAATCTAGGCAGAAGAGCTATGCTGACAGGAAGGTCTGTGATGTGTCTTTCATGGTCGGAGAGAAGGTTTTGCTGAAGGTATCACCCATGAAGGGTGTTATGAGTTTTGGAAAGAGGGGCAAGCTGAGCCCCCTGTTCATTGGGCCTTTTGAGATACTTCAGAGGATAGGGGAGGTGGCTTACAAGTTTGCCTTGCCACCCAACTTGTCGAGTGTGTATCCGGTATTTCATGTTTCTATGCTTCGGAAGTATATTGTAGATCCATCCCACATTTTAGATTTCAGCACGGTTCAGTTGGATGGTGATATGACTTATGATATGGAGCAGGTGGCCATCTTGGAGCGGCAGGTTCGGAAGTTGAGGTCAAAGGATATAACTTCAGTGAAGGTGCAGTGGAGAGGTCAGCCTGTGGAGGAGGCCACTTGGGAGATCGAGCGAAAGATGTGGAGCAGATATCCACACCTATTTGAAACTTCAGGTATGTTTCTAGACCCGTTCGAGGATGAACGTTTGTTTAAGAGGGGAATGTTGTAACGACCTGGCCGTTATTTTGAGAGTTATAGCCCTGTTTCCCTCCATTTCTGCTTATTTTGTGCTTTACAACTGTATAATATCTTATTGGGTTGGTTGGTTCGGGTCTGGAGTGGCTTCGGAGATAAATTGAGACAGTCTCTTTATTAGAAGCTTAACTTGGAAAAGTCAACTGGATGTTGACTTGTGTGTAAACGACCTCAGATTAGAATTTTTATGGTTTCATTAGCTTTATTAGGTGATTTTGGACTTAGGAGCGCGCTCAGAAGGTGATTTAGAGGTCCGAAGTAGAATTAGACTTGAATTGGCGAAAGCTGAAATTTTGACTATTTTGGTCGGCAATGGAATTTTTTATATTGGTGTCGGAATGGAATTTCGAAATTTGGAGTAGGTTCATGGTTTCATTTTTGATGTGTGTGTAAAATTTGAGGTCATTCGGACGTGGTTTGATAGGTTTCGGCGTCGTTTGCGGAATTTGGAAGTTTAGAAGTTCTTAGGCTTGAATCCGAGTGTAATTGGTTGGTTTGATGTTGATTTGGTGATTCTAAGGTTTGACTAAGTTTGTACGGGGTTATATGACTTGTTGGTAAGTTTGGTTGAGATCCCGAGGGACTCGAGGATATTTCGGATGCCCATCGGAAGGAAATTTTAGACTTAGGCTTGGCAGATTTTCTGGTGTTCTGGTGTGATAGCACCTGCGGAGTGGCGACCGCAGATGCGAGCCCGCAGGAGCGAAGGAGGATCTGCAGATGAAGCCAAGAAGGAGTTGGGCAGGATCCGCAGGTGCAAAGATTTTCCCACACCTACGAGAGTTGGAGATGCGCGCAGATGGGCGCATGTGCGAGATTGAGCCGCACCTGCGATAGGCGCAGATGCGGTGTTGGGCCGCAGGAGCGGAGTCTTGGATTTTAAGTGAATTCCGCACCTGCAATGTATTTTCCGCAGGTGCAGTGTCGCATAAGCGAAAAAGGGGTCCGCATAAGCGGTATTACTGGCAGAAAAACACCAGCTCGATTTTTGGATTTCCATTTTCGATTTGAAACTTGAGGAGCTCTGGAGAGAGGCGATTTTTTGAAGGTTTTCAAGGAGTACGTTGGGTAAGTGATTTTAACCCGTATTGGTCTAATTTCTGTGAATCTATGACTTTGTTCATCTATTAATTAGGGATTTGAGTAGGAAAGTTGGGGGTTTAGGGCTAGAGAATTTGGAGAGTGAACTTTGGAGTTTTGGAAGGGCAATTGAGGTCGAATTTTGGTAAATTTGGTATGACTAGACGCGTGAGTGGATGGTCTTTCTGGTTTTGTGATTTTTGTCGGATTTCGAGACGTCGGCCTGGGGGCCGGGTTTGAGTCGAATTCAGATTTTTTGTTCTAATTTTAGTAGTTTTCTTGTGGGATTGGTCCCTTAAACCTATTTTAATGGTGTTGTATTGTTTGTGACTAGATTCGGGGCATTTGGAGGCCGATTCGAGAGGAAAGAGCATTCTGGAGTAGGATTTATACGTTGTTGAGGTAAGTAACAGTCTTAAATCTGGTCTTGAGGGTATGAAACCCCCAGGATTCGTATGATGTGAATATTTAGAGGTGACGTGCATGGGTGACGGACGTGTGAGCGTGCACCGTATGGGATTGAGACTTGGTCCGTCCCGGGAGACTATAAAGTCGAATAGCCCATTGTTATTACCTGTTTCACCTTGTTTTTGAGTTATTGACTGCCTTCCATGTTAGAAACCATTCTTATGCTATATGATATCATTGTTGGGACTCACAGTGGTCGTGGACTCGTTGAATTGACTGCTAATTGTTGTCTTGTACTCAGTCACCGTTTTACTTGTGTATTATATCTCAACTCTCTCTCATTTCTTGTTGATACTTGTTGTATTCTCCGTTTGGGCTATTTATTGTGATATTCTGTGATGGTGGAGAGGCTAGTGATTGAGATAGGGCCTGTGTGTCGGGTTGAGAGATATGTGAGGTATATTGGATCGGACTGCATGCCGCATCAATATAGGATTGGGTCACGCCGTAACAAGCCTTCGGGCCATATATATACATATATCGAATCGGGTTGCACGCCGCAACTGTATTTGGATCAGGCTGCACGCCGCAGCAATATATGGATCCGACTGCACGTCGCAGTAATATAGCGCTTGGGATGTAGGAGTCCCTCTAGAGTCTGTACACCTCAGTGAGTGCAGGTACCTATTGATTGTGAGTACTGAGGCTGAGAGCCGAGTGATTGAGTTGTTGAGATAGTTGAGTGACAGTAGCCTTGTGAGGTTGTATGTGCCTTCATTTGTTGTTGCACTTAATTGTTATCTGACAGTGTTGTGAAAATTTTGAAAGACTTTATATTCGGGTTACTTGATCTTGAACTGTAATAAACTGATTTGAATTGAAATTTTCGGATTGAAAGCATGTCTATTCTTTACTGAAATTACTAAAATAAATTGTATTTGTATAGCTCGTCATTGCTTTTCAGTTCCTTATTAATTTTTGCTACTTACTGAGCATGCACCTTGTGTGCAGATCCAAGTGTGACCGGACGCGGAGGTCATTGAGCTCGTGCGCGGTTGATTTTCAGAGATTTATGAGGTAGCTGCCGGCGTTTACAAACCTTGTGCTCCTTATTTATTATCTTTCTTTTTCTGTATTGATATTTAGACGCAGAATATTGTAAACATTGTCTTTTAGATTGAAAGTCTAGTTGCTCATGACTTAGTGACACCCCGATGGTTGGGGCTACTTTTCCGCATTGTATTTTGAGTCTAACTCCTATTTCTATCAAAACTATGGCATGAAATAAAACCTTTTTGATTTACCTTTTATAAGATATCAAAGTGTTTTGAAAATGTCGGCTTGCCTAGTACCACGATAGGCGCCATCACAACAGGTTCGGGTTTTTGGGTCGTGACACTATGTGACTTATAATCGTTGTTGCTTCATGTGTGTCTCCCACTTTATTTCTTTTATTGTTATTGGCATTTCCTCCAATTGGTACTGTTATGTGTATGCACGGAAAGAAAGAGATAAGCGAACGAAGGGTGTTGTCGTGTCAATTGATTTGATCTACATGTATATATATTGGGTGAGAATGAGACAAGTGCACGAAGGTTTGCCGTGCCAATTGGTGTGATATGTTGAATATATTTCTCACAACAGGAAAGTTAAATGAGGTGTCACATGGTGACTTTTATTCGAAAGATATTTACTTAAAAGAATTATATTTGAAAGATATTTACTTGAAAGAATTATATTTGAAAGAATTATATTTGAAAGAATTATATTCGTGAGGTATTTAATTGAATGAAGTATATTCGGGATATATATTTAATTGTATAGATCACATTCTAAAGATTTTTATTTGAAAAACTTATAGATAAAAGATGTATATTTTGAAGGACTTGATTAATTGGTTGTACTTGTGTTTATTATTCGTTTGAGCAATATTTATGGTGTTCTTGCTGCCTTGCTTTTTAAATCACTAGTTGATTGGTGTTGCTATCATTGTTATTTGTTTCCTATTATTTTTGTATACTATATTTCACAGGTTATTAGACTAGTGAGTGTCTTGACTGTGCCTCGTCACTACTCCACTGAAGTTAGTCTTGATACTTATTGGGTACTGACTGTGGTGTACTCATAATACACTTCTGCACGTTTTTGTGCAGAGCCAGGTATTGGAGATATCGAACTCGGACATAGTTAGAGTATGATCGCAAGGATTCAAGGATGAGTTGTTGGGTCGTCGCAGTCCAGTCTTTCCATTTTTATTGTACTGTTAATTTCTTATTCGAACGGCATTGTACATTCGGTCCTCAATATCATTCTATGTATTCAATTAGAGTTCGTGACTCAGTATTACCAGTCTTGGGAGGTTGTGTGAATATTTTCGTTATTAGTGTTGACACTTGTATAAAAAAAAGGGCGTGAATTGTTATTATAATCGACTTACCTAGTCTTAGAGACTAAGTGCCATCACGACGCCTGTGGTGGAATTTTGGGTCGTGACAAATAATTTCTTAATCTGCTCTAAAATTAGATTGTTCGAACTTCACATATAATTGATAAGTATCCTAGTGTGAGTATTTATATAATTTGATGTTGAATTAAAGACTATAATTATGATGGGAAATTGAGAAATTATATCTGATAATATATGTTGGAATGTGTATTTTAATTCTATATACATATTATTATTATATGATTAAAGAGTGAAAAAGTTGTCCACTTCTAAATTGGTGTTTTGACATATTAATTTTTCACTTTGGATCTTTCTACTTTTATTTATTTGTTGAATACATCAAGAAAGAAACATAAAATTTTCCATGAAACTCAAATTTCTTGAATAATATAATGGAATTTTTATTTATATATATTATAGACAATAAATTTGCGTCGAGAAAATAAAATCAAGACCGAAAAATATTGCAATAACGTAGTATTTTATTCAAATATTTGAGTATTACAATCTCTATGAATCCTCTTATTCTACTTTTCAACAGTAAATAAAAGAGTCTTCGAGCTTAATCTTAAATTTTATTTTATTTTAATCCAAGTGCTTGAGGCATGATCTTGATCTTGACGTATTTTTAATCCAAGGGCTTGCAGCTTGTTCTTGAATCTTCGTCTTGATCTTTTAATCCTTAGAACACCTGAATGCTTGTAGCTTTTGGAGAAATCTGGAGCATTTGATCCACAAGATCCCTCTTGCTTGTTATAATTCCGATGTCTTTTCTGAGTTATGAAGACCCCTATTTATAGTTGTGGGAGGGAAGAATTATGATAAGAACAAACTTTTTCCGACAAATCAAATTGAGGTGTGACAAGGCCGCATTTCATTGGTCATAACATGTCACTTGCACACGTGGCCCGGTATCATTTGCCATTTAATTTGACTTGGCATGCCTTGTCATTTTGACACGTGGCACAATCCTATTGGCTCTTCCGTTTGACTTGGCGTGTCACGTCATTTGACACGTGCCACCAAACTGGGCCTCTAGGTAGATGACATCTTGGTCTTAATGAATTGGGCTCATCACTTTAGCCCAATTAAATGGGTAGCTCAATGGATTAAGACTTATTTATTTAATTCATATATATTGGACTTATATAACTAATTCAACTATATTAGCCCAATAAATTTATTTTGACTAATATATTTAAAACATAGTCCGCATTATTTTAGCCATTTAAATTCGATAAAATTAACTTTTTACCGACCAAACTTTAAGTATTTATGGAGCATTAAATTCGGAGTTTTGAGTCAAGTAGAAACTGTGCCCACAATTTATTCCTTATGATTATGAATATCAGTTCATAAAATAAGAATAATACCAAATTATGTAGCCATATAATTCTTGGTACTTGAACCACCATTGCCAAAGATTTCATTGTTTCCTTTATTAGCAAAAGAATAAAATAGTAGTGGCTAGGCTTGAATAAGTTAAATTCACTTGTTGTATTCTTAGTTCATTTACGTAGAAATCTACTTTGACATCTTTGCCAGCGAAACTCCTACTTCGAGTCCACTAACTGTCGCCGACTCCATCAGCCAAATCCTTGTAGGAAACAATTTATAGTAATTTACCACATCGACAATAACTTCCCAAAGCCCTCTTTCAAATATCTATATAAACCTTAGGCTGTTAATTCTTTTAGCATCAATTACAGTGTCTGCAAGCTGCATCGATCCTACTTTTGACGACTTGGGGCATTGGCACTAAGGTAATTTCTTCTTCTTTTCTTGTGTTTTCTTCTTTGTTTTACTCTGTTGTCCTTTTTACTTTTTAGAAGTAATTTCGTCAAATTACCAAGTCCTTTATAAGTTCGAGACGAAGACCTTTAAAAGTTTGCGATTAACACCTCTAAAATTTGCGGCGGAAACTCATAAAAATTCACGATAAAGACCTTCAAAGTTCGTGGTCAAGATCTTTAAAAGTTCACGGTGACGACCTTTAAAATCATGCGATGAAGAACCTTAAAAGCTCGCGCAAAGATCCTTATAAGCTCGTGGTCAAGATCTTTAAAAGTTCATAATGAAGACCTTTAAAATTCGTGGCGAAGATCCATAAAAGTTCGTGGTATAAATATTTAAAAGTCGGTAGTGAGGACTCTTTAAAGTTTGCCGCGAGTACCTTCAAAAGTTCAAGACAAGCACCTTTAAAAGTTCGAAACATACGTCTTTTAAAAGTTCGGAATGAAAACCTGAATGCCTTTAAAAGTTCGAGACGAACACCTTTAAAGTTCGAAATGAAAACCTTTAAAATTTTGAATGTCTTTAAAAAGTTCGAGACAAACACCTTTAAATGTTCGCAACAAAAACCATTAAAAAAAGTCCGGCACATACATCCCTTTTTGTTTACGTCTGAGGTGAATTGTTTTTTACTTATCCATGCTCTCTTTCAAGATTGCAATTGTTACTCTTCCCTTTTGATTTAGGTACTAATTTTTTTTATGCAGCTTGAACATGGTTTACTTCAAAGACTCAGCATCCTCTTCCTCCACGTCCAAGTATCTTGTAATTTCATAGCATAGGGATAGTAAAACGGAGACCAGATTGCTAGTTGATACACCACTAGCCGGCTTATATGCACCTTCTTGGCCATCCTTGAAAAGTCCACTTTGTTTGGTAAATTGAACCTTTGAAAACACCAAACATAAATTCAAGACATGGACTCTTCATTTCCGTAATCACAAAGTTAAGAATGTGGCAAGTTTGCTTAGGACGACGAATCCTCAAAGGAGAAGTACACTGGAGTGATTCCTTAACTTTTGGTGGCGAATTTCATTATATTCATGGATATTAGGGACGGAACGAAGATATCCTTAGTAGGAACTATCGAACATTGAGGTCCACCAATATTTATGATGTTGTCTATGCCTCATTATTTACTTATGATTATTCTACAAGTATCATGCAAGCCTTTTGTGAGGCTTGGTGTCCTCTTACAAACACATTGCTTACCGCAGTTGGAGAGTTATCCATATCCCTTTGGGACTTGTGCGCTATTGAGGGTCTACCTTTAATGGGGTCTCCTTATGAGGAAGTTATTCCAAATACTCAAGAACTTACAGGTGCTTACGACAAGGATAAAATATTCCTTCCAGTGGAGGCAGATGAAGAA
The DNA here is from genome assembly GCA_005239505.1 of Nicotiana paniculata. Classification (NCBI taxonomy): domain Eukaryota; kingdom Viridiplantae; phylum Streptophyta; class Magnoliopsida; order Solanales; family Solanaceae; genus Nicotiana; species Nicotiana paniculata. The sequence goes on along the minus strand of ML326347.1, from coordinate 5,754 downwards.
GGATATTGTTGGATTTGTGGCTCGGTGTCTCAACTGTAGCAGGTCAAGTACGAGCACCAGAGACCCTGTGGATTGCATCAGAGTTTGGTTATTCCTGAGTGGAAGTGGGAGCAGATCACCATGGACTTTGTAGTCGGGATCCCACGGACTTCGAGGAGGTTCAACGCTATATGGGTTATTATGGATCGGCTGACTAAGTCCGCTCACTTCATTCATGTTGGTACTACTTATTCTTCGAAGCGGTTAGCTGATATTTATATCAGGGAGATTGTTTGATTGCATCGTGTTCCGGTTTCCATGATTTCTGACAGAGGTACTCAGTTCACGTCGCAGTTCTGGAGGTCCGTGCAGAACGAGTTGGGTGCTCAGGGTGAGTTGAGCACGACCTTTCACCCTCATACGGACAGGCAGTCCGAGCGCATTATTCAGATTCTAGAGGACATGTTGCACGCTTGCGTTATTGACTTTGGGGGTTCATGGGACCAGTTTCTGCCGCTAGCGGAGTTTGCATATAATAATAGTTATCAATCGAGTATTTAGATGGCTACGTATGAGGCTTTGTATGGGAGGAGGTGTAGATCTCCGGTTGGTTGGTTTGAGTCGGGTGAGGCCAGACTCCTGGGTACGGATTTGATTCAGGATGCTTTAGATAAGGCGAAGTTAATTCAGGAGCGGCTTCACACGGCACAGTCGAGGCAGAAGAGTTATGCGGACTGGAGGTCCGGGATGTATCTTTCATGGCTGGGGAGAAGGTCCTACTGAAGGTGTCACCCATGAAGGGTGTATGCGGTTTGGGAAGAGGGGCAAGTTGAGTCCCCCATTCATTGGGCCTTTTGAGGTGCTTCGGAGGGTGGGAGAGGTGGCTTATAGACTTGCTTTGCCACATGGTTTGTCGAACGTGCATCCAGTATTTCATGTTTCCATGCTTCAGAGGTATATTGGTGACCCGTCTCATGTTTTGGACTTCAGTTCAGTGCAACTAGAGGGTGATATATCTTACGAGGTGGAGCCAGTAGCTATTTTGGGTCGTCAGGTCAGAAGGTTGAGGTCTAAGGATATAGCTTCAGTGAAAGTGCAGTGGAGAGGGTAGCTGGTGGAGGAGGCCACCTGGGAGACCGAGCGGGAGATGCAGAGAAGATATTCCCACCTTTTTGAGACTCCAAGTATGTTTCTAGACCCGTTCGAGGACGAACGTCTGTTTAAGAGGGGGAGAATATAACGATATGACCCATCATTTCGAGAGTTTAGCCCGATTTTTCCCATTTTTGCTTCATTCTTGTATGGTTAAGATCTTTTGTGTTGCGTTGGGTTGATTGGTTCGGGTTCCGAGTGGTTGTGATGAGAAATGAGACACTTAGTCTCTTAAGTTGGTGATTTAGTTGGAAAAGTCAATCGGAAGTTGACTTATAGGTGAATGATCTCGAAATGTAGTTTTTGTGGCTTGGACAGCTTCAATAGGTGATTTGGGACTTAAGAGTGTGTTCGGAATGTCATTCGGAGGTCTGGAGTAGAATTAGGCTTGAATTGGCGAAATTAGATTTTTGGCAATTTCTGGTCGGCATTGGAAAATTAGCTATCGGGGTCGGAATGGAATTCCGGAAGTTGGAACATGTCCGTAGTGTCATTTGGGATGTGTGTGCAAATTTTCAGGTCATTCAGACATGGTTTGGGTGGTTTCGGCATCGTTGGCGAATTCCGGAAGTTTAGGAATCCTTAGGCTTGGATTTGGGTTTGGTTTGGTATTTTGGTGTTATTTTGGGTGTTCCTAGGGTTCAACTAAGTTCGGGTGATCATTTATGACTTGTGGGTAACATTGGCTGAGGTCCCGAAGGCCTCGGGATGAGTTCGAATGATTGACGGGGGAGTTTTTGGGCCTTAGAGTATTGTTGGTGTGAATTGTTCTGTGATTCCGCAGATGCGGAGGGGTGGCCGCAAGTGTAAATTGGGCATCACAGGAGCAAAAATTGGCCATGAGGTGAAAAACCGCAGATGCGGTGATTTGGACGCATCTGCGGGGCCGCAGGTGCGGTGCGGTGCCTGGGGCGCAGATGCGGTCCTAGGCGCTAAACTGGAAATTGGTGCGGATGAGTGGACCGCAAAAGCGGTCACGCAGGTGCGGTGCATGTGCCGCAGGTGCGATCTAGCTGGGCAGACCATATAAATAGTAGTCTTCGCGAATTTTGGCTTATTTCATCAAAGTCTTCATACGGGTTGGAGCTTGTGGGAGCGATTTGAAGAGGGAAATCAAGGGAACTTCGTGGAGGTAAGATTTTTGGACCTAAAACTCATTTCTATGGTGTTATTTGATTGATTAGAAGTGAAATTTATGGAAATTTATGACTAAATTTGGGGGTTTTAGGTCTTGAGAATTGGAGACTTAAATTAAGGAATTGAGGGGTCGTTTGTGGTTGGATTTTGATGTATTTGGTATGTATGGACTCGTGAGAGCGTAAGGATTCTAGTTTTGTGATTTTTATCATAATCCAAGTCGTGGTCCCGGGGGTCGGGTTTGACCAATTTCGGGATTTTTGATGTAAATTGGATATTTTCGAGTGGGCTTTGTCCCTTTAGCATATTTTGATGATATGAATCTGTTTTGAATAGATTTAGAGCGCGTTAAGTCCGAGTCGAGGGGCAAAGGCATCGCGGAGTAGTTTTTCATCCGATTTGAGGTAAGTAATGATTGTAAATCTAGACCTGAGGGTATGAAACCCCGGTATTTCGTATTGATTTGATAAATGAGGTGACACACATGCTAGGGGACGGGCGTGTGGGCATGTACCGGTAGGGATTGTGACTTGGTCCGTCCCGTATCGACTATTAAGTCGCGTATTTGATTCGAAATCATATGATATTTCGTATTTTAGAGACTTATACTATATCTTGGGCTGTATGCCATGTTTGGGGCCTTGTGCCGACCTGTTTTGGACCCACAAGGGTGTTTTACTTCTATTCTCACACTGTTTTTTGATAGAAAATATAATCTCAGTCATAATTTATACTTATTTATTGTTCATTCCTATTTATCACCCTGTTCTCAAAAAAATGAAAGATATTTTGGGCTGAGTCCCTGTGATTTGTGTTGAGTTGCCCGAGTGGCTTGTGAGGGTGATGATTGAGAGAGGCTGAGAGCCGGATTGTGAGGATAGTGATGGATCGGGATGCACTCCGCAGTGTTATATACATATACATATTGGATCGGGCTACATATCGCAGCGAGATATATATTGGATTAGGTTGTACGCCGCAACGAGATATGCTGGATCGGGCTGCACGCCGCAGCGATATAGTGCTTGGGCTGAAGGAGCCCCTCCGGAGTCTGTACACCCCCAGTGAGCGCAGTCGACTATTTATGGATCGGGATGCACGCCGCAGCGTTATACATATATATGGATCGGGTTGCACGCCACAACGGTTATTATATGGCACCTAGTGAGCATGATTGCTGAGTGTGAGTGCTGCTTGACGAGAGATGAGTCTCGATTGACTGAGAGGCTTGCCCGAGAGGCTTTATATTGTGAGTGACACTGTGCCCGAGGGGCTTATTTGCTATGAAACTACTGTTTTCACTCTTCTTTACATTTTTGCTTCTAAACGATAAGTGTTGAACCAATTTTTATATGAAATTTGGAAAGGGAAAATTAGAGTTTTTATGAGACTTTCGGGACGTAAATCCCTGACTTGATTTATTGTTTTTCACTGATGTTTATTATATGAATTTTCATGATTATAAAAGCTCGTCACTGCACTAAAGTCCTTATTTATATTTGTTACTTATTGAGTTGGTGTACTCACGTCACTCCCTGCACCTTGTGTGCAGATCCAGGTGCCCGGATCGAGTGAGATTCGATTCTTCATCAGTGGAGCAGTTGTCGGAGATTGTGAGGTAGCTGCACGATGTTTGCAGCCCCACCCTTCTCCTCTCATTCTATTACTATTTATATTTTTCCTAGACTTGATGTATTAAGGAAACCGTGTCAGATTATGTGTTCTATTTAGTTGCTCATGACTGTTGGCTCCGGGTTTTGGGGATTTTTGTTCAGATATTTTTATTTCTTATCTGCATTTGTGAAATATTTAAACGCGTAAGTTTTTGATAAATTTGTGTTACTGTTCTAAATGGAAAGTACCTCGTATTATGTTCAGTAATTTGGCTAGCCTAGTACCACGATAGGCGCCATCGCGGCCAGTGTAGATTTGGGGTCGTGACAACTGCATTGTTGAAGGCTGCTGGTTCTGGTGTTTCCGCATCTGCAGAAGAATGAACGCAGATGCGTGTCCGCAGATGCGACAGATGGTCGTAGAAGCGAATTTTGGGCTGGTGAACTGTAGTCGCAGGTGCGAAGATTCTCCCGCACATACGTAGTCGCAGAAGCGGGGTGTTAGACGCAGAAATGGATGTTTGTGCATGTGCAATGGGTTGTTCCGCACTTGCGATTGCGCATATGCAGGGAAAGGACTGCAGAAGCAGAGGCCCAACTTTAGTGTTGTACCGCAGAAGCGGAATTTGGTCGCTCCTACGACACCGCATATGTGGTTAAGTGTTCGCAGAAGCGGAAGTGCTGGGCAAAATGTTAAATACAAGGGTTGACGATTTTGTCTTCATTTTTACATTTCCAAGCTCGGATTGGGGAAATTTTGGAGCAATTTTCATCACAAGAATTGGGGTAAGTGTTCTACACTTGGTTTTGATCTTATCCCATGGATCTATCTTTATTTTTGACAATTGGATTGTGGATTTAAATAGAAAAATTGGGGGTTTTGGCCTAAAGTTTCATAATATGAATTTTTGAATTTTGAACACCGATTTGTAGTCGGATTTGAGTGAGACTAGTATGGTTGGACTCGTAATTGAATGGGTGGTCGGATTTTACGAGTTTAGTTGAGTTCCGAGGCGCGGGTCCTGGTGTGATTTTTGACCGATTTTAGGTTTTGATTAAAGATTCGATCTTTATCATTTGGAATTTGTTTCCTTGGGCTGTATTTGATGTATTTGAGTTGCTTTTGGCTAGTTTTGAGTCGTTCAGAGGTTGCTACGCACGTGATGGCATCTTTTGAGCATCGCTTGGCTTACTCGGCATTGGCGTTGGCTCGTTCGAGGCAAGTAACTCTTCTAAACTTAGTGCTAAGGGTATGAAATCTTGCAATACGTGTTATTTGATTGGTATTGAGGTGACGCACATGCTAGGTGTCGGGCGTGTGGGCGTGCACCAAGTGAATTGGGACTCAGTTGTTCCCATGGCACTGTATAGTTGTCCTATTTTGTAAATATATGTGTCTTCTCCATGCGATACAGTAAATGAGCTGTCAATCGTGCTAGATATCATGTTTAGGCTTTATGTCGGTACCGTTGAGATCCATAGTGGTTGTTTCTTGCTGTCATTTCACATATTTCATTGATATTTTATAGTCATATTCATGCTTTCATATCATGCCTCAGTTTCAGTTATTATTATTTGATACATCATATCATTGTTGTCGGGATAGTTTCATGACATTGTGAGTCCGTGAGTGAGACTGGAGAGATTGATGACTGAGTGAGTCCGGGGGCATGTTTGTGAGGATATTGATGCTATAGCATGCGAGTTGTCCGTGCGGATCCAGATATTGATACTATAGCACGTGAGTTGTCCGTGCAGATCCAGATATTGATATTATAGCACATGAGTTGTTCGTGCAACACGTGAGTTGTCCGTGCAAATTATAGCGCTTGGGCTGTAGGATCCCCTCCGGAGTTTGTACACCATATATATA
>ML326345.1:0-68274 GCA_005239505.1 Nicotiana paniculata | reverse complement strand
GCCTAAAAATTTTCCGGACCATAAAAAATAACCCAAAGAACAATTATCACCGCCTTGTCATGATTGTACCCCATTTTTAGCCGATTTTTGCTAATGTATTCATGAATACAGTAGCTCGAATACATCGAGTACATTACAATAACAACTGAAAGGTAGCTACGGAAAATAATTATGTATATGGTAGCTATAGGAAATTAATCGCCATTAAACAATAGTCATTTCTGAAAATTCCTCTAAAATCAACACCTCAATTGTAATTTATCCGGTCCAATAAATATTCTCCTATAATTTATAGTATGAGACTTCAAACTATATTTGTCTTCTTTTTATTTATTTTAAATTTCTGAGTAGTCGTGACTAAAAATACATGAAAGAAAAATACATTAGCTTAATATAAGCACTTGTTAATTATTCTTCGAGAAGATCCACTAATTTGTACTTGTTGATTTTAGCAAAATCAACAGTGTCTTTCCCATCATGAGCTTTCCTAAAGAAATGCTTGACATAATCTGAGTAAAGAACTTGTTTGTAAATTGGTTCCTCTCCGTTCTCTAGCACTTCAGCCAAAGGACCAATTACATCACTAGGCTTAGGGTTCACAAAAATTGGCACAGAAATCCTATTGTTGCTGCCATTAGCCATAACTCGATGCTCAATACTCTTGTATCGTCCATTGCTCATTATTTGAAGAGCATCACCAATGTTAATTACCAGAGCTCCATGGATTGGTGGGACGTGAACCCAAGTTTCACTGTCGAGTTTTTTCACGTAAAGTCCTCCTATATTATCCTGAAGAAGTATTGTTAATGTTGAAACATCAGAGTGACGACCTACTCCAACCGTTAATTCGGGATTAGGGCATTTTGGATAGTAGTTAACGTTAATTCTCTTTGAACCCATTAGAAGTGATTCTTTAGTTTGGTCTATTTCTTTTACGTTTAGTCCTTTCATAAGTGCCTCCAACAGCTTCTTGATCACAATTTCAGAATTTCTCAACAAGTCCAAAGCTTCCTCCCTGAAATAAAAAAAGATTAGTATTTCTGCCGTTTCAATTTAGACGAGGCAGTTTGACGAGTTTAAGAAGAAGAAAAAAAGGCTTTTGAAACTTGTGTTTTTAAAAGCTTTGTGGGATCATGACATTTTTGTAGTTATAAATTTTCTCATTAAGGGTAAAATGGATAAAATTAAGAATTTAAAGTTAAGTTATTTTCAATAGTAAAAATGTGTCATTCTTTTTAGAACAGACTAATAACGAAAGTGTGTCATCCAAATTGAAACCGGGAAGTATCACACACACACACATATATATATAGATATATATAAAGAAAGAAAAAAACCATGTAATATATTTTATGACTGAAGTAAGATCATTTAGAAACTTTAAATATTTATTGATATATATCAAAAGTAAGACGGTTATAAATACATAAATAAATAAAGTAAGACACAAAAGTATTTCCCTGTTGATAATTGTGGAAGCAGCAGGAAAAAGTTTGTACATCGTACATGACCCTAACTTCAATTATTACATACGACAATAACACCTCGACAATTCAGTCACCACTTATGCAATAGACTTGAGAAAGTCTGCTTCTATACAGCACTCAGAAGTTTAAGTTTTATATCATGTAAAGAATATTTTTGAGGTAATTATAAGCAAATATTAGTCTATTAATAGTAATAATTGTCTAACTGATAACCTGATATTATAAATAGTAATTAATTAACATGCTATCATAAGTTAAAATAAACTGACAACGTAAAAGTTATTTACATTCGTTTTCTTCTTAAGTATTTATTTTTGGCTAAATTTAGGAGAAATTAAGGAAATGTTTGAATGTTGCAAACCTGAGAGCAGAAGGCCAAAGAGCAGCAGCTTCTTCATCTGAAACATAAAAAAGGCTCAAATAATCTTTCCATTCCAAAGCCTTTTCTGCTTTAGGAGTAAAACTAGTTCCATATCTCACGTTATTACTCGATGAATTTTCCTTTGAATGCTTATTTTTCTCTTCTGCTGGTTGTCTGAAAAATCCATAAGTCGCTTCTTTAACAGATTCAAGAACATCAAGGGAAATATCATGATTTATAATTTGAAAAAAACCCCATTTCTCAGCTGCATTACAGATTTTTTCACCAATTAATTTTGTGTCATTATCCCAATTGGACATATCAATGACTGGAATTTGATCATCAAGAATTACAGTGGTAGGAGTAATTCGTTCTTCGATTGGCTGAATATATTGCTTAGGTAATGTTTGAAGTCCCATTTCTGAAAGACCTTTTACTCCATGCCCTTCATTTACTACAAAGTCTGTGATGTTTGAAAGAATTGAGACTGTAGTAGGCATTTTTTTGTGTTAATTAAAAGGAATAATATAAGAGAAAAAAAAGTAGGGTTTATGAAAAATGAATTGAATGAGGAAAACTTTGATGATCTATTGCTACTAAGTTTAGTGCAGTATTTATAGACAATTGTCATGCCATGAAAGTCTCATAGTTAACGTTCTGAATTTTGAGTTAACTGTGGAAAAATAAATAAAGTGATTGGTGCATGCACATTTTCTTGTTCTGTATTCATAGGGTTAATATCTTACGTTTACTTTTCTTTGTTCAATTGGTACTTGCCCCTTTGAGTAAATGAGGAACACGTTTGATTTAATTCCTTTGAAATTTCAACCTTTGCTTTAGGGTTGAATTTTAAGGCACATTTCAGAATTATATTAGGTTACAAAAATTTAAGAAAATTATATTAAAATTGTTTCTAGTATCATTTTACGTACGCCTGAACCAAGTCTAATTTAGTATCAACCAGAACTTTAATTCTAATTATAACCATAAGAAAATAAAGACGCAATTTTCTATTTAAAAAAATAAAGAGACAAACGTATTTAGCTTTCAATAATCCAAAAAAGTGGAATTATATTTATATCTAGAGTTTTTCCTTCTTTTTTTTTTTTAGTTCTAACTCAGATATTAGCATGTATCCGGATGTAGATCTCCTTGTCTAGGCTATTGTGGTTCTTATAATTTCAATATAAATATTACGTTCAACTTAATATATGAATATTTGGTACGGTTGACCTAATTAAAGAGACCAAAGCAGAAGTAATAAAAAAGAAGATCTTTTACAAAAAGAAATTGAAATAAAGCAGAAGAAAATTAGGACGAGCTGTGTACGAGGTTATCAAAACGTGTTGAAACAAGTTTTGAGAGTCTTTGCCAAAATTCCTAGTAAGTCTCTTTTCCTGTAACCTGTGGCCGCCGGCATGTCGGACACAAAAACACAAAGGTTGCTTCCTATGGTTTCCATTCCAGCTAACCTTATTTTGCTTTTATTGGCTGCCAGCTCTTTTCTCTCTCTCATTTTTAAGAGAAATTTTTACGGTAAAAGAAAATCATTTATGTAAGAAAAATTTGTAGATAATATTAACCAAGAATAAGAAGGAAAAAAAAAAAAAACTTATCCAAATGTCGTGGCAAGCCATTGCTTTGAAAGTGATATTTNAGAAGGAAAAAAAAAAAAAAAACTTATCCAAATGTCGTGGCAAGCCATTGCTTTGAAAGTGATTTCAGCCCGACTGAGTGTAAATCATTATGGCTGATCGCTCCCTAAAGTTCCACAGCACCTCCAAACACGTGCACAATTGGTTGAAGAATAAAGGTGTTTTTCTATCTTTGAAAACTTCTATATCTCGCACGCAAGGGGCAAATAGCCTCGTTTTGTCTTCGGAACCAATTTCTCTTGTGCGCAAGGTCACTCTCTTTTACTATCTATTTACAAGCCCAACAAAGAGCAATTCAATATATAAAGAGAAGAAAAAGACTTTCCACAATAAAACGAGGGACACTTTGTCTTTCACAAAAGACAAAGAAGGAAAAAAGTAAAATGGATTACAAAGAAATCTTTGACTTTGCATTACCAAATATAAATAATACCAATAATTTACACAGAGACAGTGATATCAATATTAATTTCGTTAAATTTAGGATTGCTAAATGATACATGATTTAAAAAAGTAATGTTTGAATAAAATCGATGATTTTATTTTCATATAATCTAATATATTGAAATTAAAATTGATGGGAGCGAAAGATTAATTTGTCAGGGTTGATTGAGCTAACGATCAACGATTATATATCTCATTCTTTGTCAAAATGTGACTCCAATGTTCCCCTATTTTTAGCGGCAAAATATGGGATTTGGAGTGACACTATTCATCTCCTCCATTACTATTTATCCTTACTTTATTATTATTGTTATTATTTAACTCTTTTAATTTATCTCTTTATATATACCTAATTATGTTTATGTAATATCTTTATAATATTAATTTTAGATATTTTGATAAATTAATTTTCGTGCATTTATTATTTTTATATAAAATTGTAAGTTAATTTTATTATAAGTTATAATTGTACAAAAAATATATAATCATCTTAAAAAATGAATGGTGCAAATATAAAATATTAGATGTTGCTAAAATTGAAAGGTGCGGATATAAAATATTAGATGTTGCTAAAATTGAAAATACATTAAAATTGGAAATACATGAAAAGAAGTGTTATATGATATAATAACTACATGTATTATACTGCACAACATGATAATCGAGGATGAGCGTGATCTTAATGCACCAATTCAAGATGATTGGGAATGTCCACCTCCAACGGTAGAAATGGTAGTAGATGAAAATCACTGAAGAACAATTTTTAGCTCGACTCAAAAGAATTAAGGACAAAGATGCTCATTTTGCACTTCGTAATGCATTAATAGATCATTTATGGGCGCATACTAGAGGTGGAAGTTGAATATTTATGTAATATTTAATCTGAATTTTATCATAATGTAATATGTATTTAATTATCTTGTATCTCAATGATTTCACTTTTATTTGAATTATCCGTTAATATATATAATCTATAATATTCGCTTACAAATTATGTTATTTAAAAATTTATGATATAAAATAATTTTATATTAAATTATATGTGATGAATATGTAAAAAAGAAAAAAAATAGAATTTCTTTAATAGAAATAAGAAAACAAAAGATAATAATATTATATTGAAGAGAAAGAAGAAATAGATGAAATATTCTTTTTTTAGAGTAAAAACTGGAGTAATAGTTGGAGTAGCTTACTCCATCTTGGAGGAAAAAATAAAAGTAAGGGTTGACGATGATCTTATATTGTTTAAAATCCTTACTTCGTGATTTAAGTTTTATAGTTAGAGTTAGACCAAATATCATTTTCTCTTAACAAGATTTTATTACATAATAAATAATTATTAATAGCTGATAGTCGAAGTATGTATAAGTTGGTCTAAATTAATAAATCATCTACGTCTGCAACTAGTTGGGTAGTTAACAGCTAGGCTAGCACAGCCATCGTAAAAGGAGGTCAAGGAAGAATAATTGTGGTAATGATAATCAAAGGAGTAAAGCCAAAATTTGAAAGGCAGTCTGCCACCCCCGTCTTCAGTGAAAGCGATCGGGAGGGCCTCAACTGACCTTTTAAATTTAATTTTTCAACCACCATGAGTAGTACAATCTATGAATTATTAGTGACGCCTGTTCATACAAAGAACAAAGAATACGTAAATACTAATTAATGAAAATTAAGAGAATAAGAGTTCAATTGTTCTCTTGCATTTGCACCTCACGTGTCTTTAACTCTGCTTGTCTATGTCTCCAGTGATGGATCTAATTCAACTTTGAGTTTCTTTGCCAATGTTCAAAACCATTCAGTTTCTTGGGCCAACAAATTCCCCTTTTTTGATGATGACAAACTCTGTGCTTAGGCCTGTGATCAACTTAATCCAACATTGACACTTTTTGGAGTATTAAGCATTTATCATAAAGAACCAGGTTCATTAGGTTATAAATATCACATGTTCATAATAGCACATAACCATTTTTTCTCCTTTCGGCATCATCGAAAAGTTTCAAAATTATAAAGTCTCAGATTTTTAAGAATTACTCATGGCCACTGGGGCAACTGCAAATGCAATCATGGATTAATTATAAATAGTAAACTAAGAATGCAATCTATCAAAGAAATTGAAACAAGATTAAGAGCAAAAGCAGCCCCATTCATTGCTAGAAGCAGAGGTCACCACAATCCACAATAAGAAATGAAAACAGCTACCATCATGAGCAAAAGAAACAAAAAATCCCTAATCTAGGTCACTGAAAGTCGAAGACAGGCTGGACTACTAAGGCTAGGAAGGGGTGGAGGCTGGGTTTTTAGCTTGGAGAAGAGATAGCATATCATTAAGAATCCCATCATTCTTCTCATTTTCTTTGGCAAGCTCAGTTCTGAGAGCATCCCTCTCATGTTCAACCTCAGCCAGGAGATTCTTTAGCCTAAGAATTTCTGCATCCTTAGCCCCACCCTCCTGCACAAGTGCTCTGACTTTGCTATTCACGGAGTCTTCCTGGATGAACCAGGTTCATTTTCAGGAACATTGACAGCATAGTCGCATGCCAGAAGAGTGTTTTTGCCAAAGTGATCCTTGACTGTGGCCATTTCTGCCTTCTTCAGAGGTACCTTGTAGTGAGCAAGTACAGTTGTGAGGATGAATCCATAAGGAATGGCATGAGCCTTGGAACCGTTAACCACCCTGTCCAGGAGCTGGATGATGAAGTAAGGCCAGTTGATATGCTTTCCACTGTCCAGGCACTCCATGAGAACTAAGTCCATGTAGTTGGCTATGTTCCTTCTCTCCTGCCTTGGCAGTACACACTTGTTAATGAACTCAAATACCACCTTGAGAGGAGGCTTCATCTCACTTTTGTAGGCAACCCTTGGTTCAACATCCTCTTCATTGTCACAGAACCTTTTGGTGATTTGTAAGGCAGTGGGAAGAGCATCCAAGCTGGGCCATCTCTGCCTAGTGTAATCATCATATCCTTCAGACGGGATCCCAAGCACTTCTCCCAATTCTATGGCATCAAATGAAATTTTGGTCCCCTTCACTTGGCTAGAGACCCTACCGTCCTTGACTATATCATTGGCCATGAACTCGACTATCTCACTTCTGACCAACCTCCCATCTAGCTGAAGGATCATGTCCTTCCAACCATGCACCTCCGGCTTATCCATCAAATATACCATTCCAGATTCCTCCAAATAATTCAGCAATCTCCCCTTCAAAATGATGCGCTTCCCAAACTTAGTCAAATTGTCCTTCTCTCCAGCAGTCTTATCTTCTTCATCAGCATTTTAATCTTCCTCTTCATCAATTTGAACTTTCTTTGACTTTACTGTAGACCTGGTTCTCTTGGCTACAGTTGAGGGTGTATCAGACACAGATGTAGACTTCTTTGAAGAAGTATTGGCTTTATTTGGTTTGGGGGTCTGCACCTCAACTTCTGCCCTTTGATCATCTTGATGGACCAGGTCCATCTCTTCAATCTCAACAGCCTCTACAGGCTCAACAACTTTCTCTTTTCCCTTCTCATCTCTCTTTCTGTTACTTTCCTTCGAAGCCTTTTGTAACTCCTCCTCACTCTGTCTAAGTGCACTTCTCGTGGTTCTTCCTCTTGGAAGAGGAGTTTCAGAACCAACAGATGGAGTGACTTTTCTCTTCTTACTTGCTCCAGCAGTTTCAGACTCCTTAGTCTTTGGAATCCTTTTCTTCTTTGGTTTAGAACTCTCTCCTAACTTCTTCATAAGATCTGTCAATGTCTCCTCAATGGATGAACCAGGTTCATCTGTAGATTTTCCTAGATTTACTAATCCCTCAGCCGCTTCACTTAATTGATTTCCCCCTGACTCATTGACTCCCTCTTCTATGACTACTTTTTCAGTACCACAAATAGACAATCTAGTAATTTCTTCCCAGTTTTATTTTTACCACCTCTTCGTCTTACTTCTGGCAACTCCACATTTTTCACATACCCAACTAACACAAACCTGTTTTCTAAGTTCTTCGCTATTTCAGACACATTCTCATAAGCGATATTTGGTGCAGATGATATCTGTTCAGAATCAGATGATCCTGCTGCTTCCTCAGTAGCTGATTTGAACGAATTGTCTGATTCTTGAACCTGACTAGCTTGTAATTTGGCATTCAATTTTCTGGCGAGAGAACCTGTAGCCACTGTTTTCTTGGCGAGCATTTTAACCCGTCTTTTTCTGGGTTCTAGACTAGGGCTAGGTTAAGGAATAGTGTAACTGGGTTGAGACGGAGTAGGACTAGGTGGTGGAGGTGTGGAAGAGGTCGAAGATGGAGTGACAGGTGGTGGAGAACCAGGGTTGTCCGAAGGATTAGTCATTTTTTATTTAAGATGGAAGAAGAAGAAGATTTTGAGTTGAGGAAGAAAAAAGGGTTAGAATCAAGGTTTTGGAGCAGAGAGATGGAAGGGTTTCGACGGTTATGGCCAAGTGAATAATGACTTAGAGAAGCGAAGATGATGGGGTTCTAAAGGGGATGGGTAATTAATATATAATAGGAGTATTTTGGGTCAAAAAGAAGTCTAATCACTTCTGTAAGTGTCAGTTGTAGATGACGGTTACGGCTCCCCTACTTTCTAGGCTTTTAATTTGATGGGATTTTAAGAGGTGATGGAACTGGTTCAAAATTAGGATAATACTAGATTTTGAAAAGATCTAGTTTTAGGTAGAGTTCTTCTCATGAATAACAATTAAAATTTCAAAATGTGTATGGTGGAGAACACATACCTCGCCTTTCAGATGAACCAGCACTGATGAACCAGGTTCATCATTTAAGCTACCTCTTGATCAAGCCTCAACTTTCAAAAATAAGAAAAACATCATTAGTAACCAATGAGTCATTTAAAAACATGGCAATAGAGTATGCTATTTATAGCATGAGACTGAGCAACGATTAATCTGATTATTTACACAAATTTCAGAATTTCTAGCCAGATTTTTTTTTCAGTTTTTTTTTTTCAAATTTTTTTTTCATGTACATTACAAATTGGTTCGATTAGGTGATCTTAATCATCCCCAAATCTAACTTGTTCCTTTCAAAATGCTCTCTACTTAGTGCTTTTGTAAAGATGTGCAATCTGTTTATCAGTAGCACAAAACTCAATAGAGATCAATCCTTTCTCATAATTATTCCTTAAAAATGATGTCTAACATCTATGTGCTTAGTATTTTTATGATGAACGGGGTTCTTCGTCATACTTATAGCACTGGTGTTATCACAGAAGATAGGGATGCATCCAACATCGATTCCAAAATCTAGCAGTTGTTGCTTAATCCACAATAGTTGAGCACAACATGAAGCTACAACCACATACTCAACCTTAGTAGTAGATAGAGCTACAGAATTCTGCTTTTTAGTGGCCCAATACACAAGACATGAGCCCCGAAAATGTGCCATACCTGAGGTGCTCTTTCTATCTACTAGAAAACCTGCATAGTCAGCATTAGCATATCCCACAAGGTTAAAGTTACTACCTTTTGGATACCAAAGACATAGATCAGTGGTGCCTTTTAAGTATCTCAAGAGTCTCTTTACTGCAATTAGGTGGGATTCTTTTGGATTAGCCTGAAATCTTGCACAAAGTCCTACACTGAAAATAATGTCAGGTTACTAGCAGTGAGATACAATAGTGAACCAATCATTCCCCTGTACAACTTTTGATCAACAGATGAACCAAGTTCATCTACATCTAGTTTTGTGGCTTTTGCAATAGGAGTGTCGATTTCTTTGGCATCTTCCATTTTAAACCTTTTAATCAACTCTTTCACATACTTTTGATGATGGATCATAGTTCCATTTGAATTTTGTTTAATTTGTAAGCCTAAAAAGAATTTAAGCTCACCCATCATGCTCATTTCAAATTCATTGCCCATTAGTTTAGCAAATTCTTTACTTAGCTTTTCAGTGGTTGCTCCAAAGATTATGTCATCTACATATATCTGAACTACCAAAAGATCTTTACCCTTTTCTATTAATAATAAAGTACTATCAATTTTACCTCTCTTGTAGTCATGCTCAAGAAATAATTTGATAACCTTTCATACCATGCTCTGGGAGCTTGCTTGAGTCCATATAGTGTTTTGTCAAGTTTGTACACATGGTCAGGATTCTCATTGTTCTCAAACCCTGGAGGTTGCCTAACAAACACTTCTTCCTTTAGATAGCCATTTAGGAAGGCACTCTTGACATCCATCTGGTGAACGGTGAATTCCATGTAAGCAGCAAAGACTATGAGGAGTTTTATTGCTTCCAATCTTGCTACTGGAGTAAAGGTTTCATCATAGTCTATACCTTCCTCCTGACTATATCCTTGAACCTCCAATCTTGCCTTGTTTCTTGTAACTGTTCCATCTTCATCAAGTTTGTTTTTGAAGACCTATTTTGTGCCAATTACTTATCCATTTACCCATTTTGCATCCTGCAAAGCCTCAACAATATTTTTAGGTTCAATAAGAGATAGAAAAACATCAAAAGTACATAGATTTTTCAAAGATGATCTGGTTTTGATTCCAGAGGTTGGATCAGTGATAATTTTCTCAATATGGTGAGAACTTTGATATCTGTATGGTTTCACAACCAACTGGTTACTCATTGAAGTTCCCTCAGTGCCTTGCTGTTGTGGAACAGGATCAGGTACAAGTTCCAATGAGGTTTGGAAATTAGTTTGTTGTTCAGTTCCCCCTGTCATGTTGCTCGGGAAAGATGAACCTGTTCCATCACCTGTTCCTTCATCCAGTATTGCTCCAGTTTGGGCTGAGTTTCTGACCAGCCCAATTTCTTCATCCTCTTGTTCATGTCTTTCAGAAAGAATTTTAGTTTCATCAAAAACTACATGCACACTTCTTCAACACACATAGTTCTTTTGTTATATACTTTATAAGCCTTACTATGTGAAGAATATCCCAAGAATAATCCATCATCACTTCTGGGATCAAACTTACCTAGGGAGTCTTTACCATTGTTGCGCACAAAGCACTTGCAACCAATAGCCCTAAGATGAGATATATTAGGCTTTCTCCCTTTAAGTAACTCATAGAGAGTCTTCTCTACAAGTGGTCTAGTCATGCACCTGTTTATGATATAGCATGCACTATTAATGGCTTCTGCCCAGAAGCTATGAGGTAGTTTACTAGAAAGAAGCATAGTTCTATACATATCTTCAAGTCCTATTATTTCTTTCAACTACTCCATTTTGTTGTGGAGTTCTAGGAGCAGAAAAATTGTGATCTATGCCATGCTCATCACAAAATTCAGCAAATTTAGTATTTTCAAATTCAGTGCCATGATCATACCTAATTGATGTAAGTTAATTTTCTAATTGTTTTTGAATTATTCTAACAAAGGAAGTAAACATGTTGAATTCCTCATCTTTAGATGTTAGAAACAATGTCCAGGTAAATCTAGAATAGTCATCAACAAGCACCACTACATATCTCTTACCACCTCTACTTAAGGTTCTCATAGGACCCCAAAGATCCAGATGGACCAGTTCCATCGATCTGGTGGTACTTACCACTTTCTTAATTTTGAAAGAGGATCTTACCCGCTTCCCCCTTGCACAAGCCTCAAAGACTTTGTCTTCCTTGAACTTAATGTTAGGAAGACCTATCACTAAGTCCTTGGAGACTAGTTTATTAAGTTGACTTAGACCTGCATGTCCAAGTCTCTTATGCCAAAGGAGGGGATCACTGTCAAGCACACTTAAGCTGCTTAATTCATTTTTTGAAAGTGTGGACAGATCTATGATGTATATATTGTTCACTCTTTTTCCCTGCAAAATAATCTTTTCAATGATCAGATTTATTACAAAATATTTTGTAGAGGTGAATTCTACCAAGTTATCTCTGCCACACAGTTGTGACACACTGATTAGGCTATATTTCAAGCCATCTATTAGGTAGACATTCTCAATGGAACGAGTGTTATCCTTACCTACCTTACCAACCCTAATGATTTCACCTTTATTTCCATTTCCAAATGAGGTATTTCCTCCTTTGAGGTCCTCAAGTGAAAGGAACTGGTCCTTCTTACCGGTCATGTGTTTTGAGCAGCCACTATCCATGTACCATATTTGGCTACTTCCTTTCACTTGAACCTACAAAAGAAAATCAGGGGTTAGTCTTAGAAACCCAAACTAGTTTGGGTCCCTTTCTATAAGCAAAAGGATGAATTAAATTCTTTTTAGCCGAATTTGGTAACCACTTCTTCCCTCAAACAAAGCTTTTATTCTTTTGACGGGCCTGCTCTTTTTCATTGCATTCGCTTTTGTAGTGACCAGTCTTACCACAGTGGGTAAAGATTTTGTTCTCAGAAAAGGTGAGGTAATTGCTTTTAGGATCCCATTTAGGCAGCTGATTCCTAAATCCAAGTCCTCTCTTATTGCTACTGTGATGTTCATGTAGCCATTTTAAAGCATCGGAGGATCTGGTCCATTTACAAGTTCTGTCTAGTTCATGCTTGACCTCACCAAGATCCTCCTTCAACATTCTTATATGTTCATCCTTCCAATACAACTCATCTTTTAGTTTACCTAAATTTTCTTCTAAGTTAATTTGAGAGTTGTTAGTTATCTTCTTACTGGTTCCTAGTTTTAGTTTTAGATTTTCAGATTTTAACTCTAGGACATTTGTTTCAAGTGGATGAACCTGGTTCTTCAGAGCGGTGTTTTCACTTACAGTCTCACTTACTCTAAGTTACAGGTTTTTAAACTTTTCTTTTATAATTACACACTCCTTAGACAGTTGTTCCTTTTTCTTAGTAATTACTTCAGATTCATCAATAAAGTCTAGCAGTAATTCAAAGAGTTTTTCTTTAAACAAGAATTTAATCTTGTCTTTGAGATGGAATATACTTACCTCAGATTCCTCATCTGATTCACCAATTACCATAAGTGCTTGTTCATCTTCATCTTCATAATCTGACTCCTCATCTGAACTTTTTCCCCAAGCAGCAACCATAGCCTTTGGTGATACTTTGTTTTTCTTGGGATATACCTGCTCCTTCTTTCGGTTCCTTCGTTCAGATATTTCCTTTTTCCATTCTGCTTCCACTGAGGGCAGTTCTTGATGTGATGATCAGTCTTCCCACATTTGTAGCATCCCCCATTAGTTGATTTTTCCGGTACCCTTGTCTTGTTGTAGTTTCCACATCTTGCGGAGTCCTTTCCTCTCATAAGATATTTCTTGAAATCCTTGGTGATCATAGCCATTTCATCTTCTTCCAGATCTGCTCCTTCAATGATTCTCAATGCCAGACTCCTTTCTTTCTTGGGAATATCCATCTTCATTGTCTGCCTTCTAAGTTCATAGGCAGTAAGATTTCCAATTAGCTCATCCAGTTTGAGAGTTGCAATGTTCTTGGCTTCTTGAATTGCAGTGATCTTGCTCTCCCAAGATACTGGAAGAACCCTTGTCAAAATCTTCTCAACCTTGTCTTCCTCAAAAAGAGTCCTTCCAAGAGATTTCAGTTTATTAGTCAATATAGTGAACCTAGTGTACATCTCATGAATGGTTTCTCCTTCCTTCATAGAGAAATTCTCATATTGAGAATATAGTAGAGTACCTCTGGATCTCTTCACTTGAGCAGTTCCTTCATGAGCCACTTGCAAAGTGTCCCAAATTTCTTTGGCAGTACTGCAGCTTTGAATTATGTTGTACTCATCTGGACCATGTCCACACACAAGTCACTTCTTGGCCTTATCATTCTTCTCCCACTTTCTCAAATCCTCAACAGTGCAGTCAACTCTTGTTTTTGGCACGTCTACTCCTTCAGCATTCTTCTTCATGGTGGTCATAGGACCATCAGTAATTGTGTCCCATAGCTCATAACCTTCACCAATTATATGATCTCTCATCATGTTCTTCCACCAGGAGTAGTACTGCCCATTGAATAGTGGAGTCCTAGCGGTTGATTGTTCTTTCTAGTTCCCAGGTGGCGCACTCATATTGATCTTTTCCTAAGGTATTAGCCTCTTCAAGGATAATCCGCTCTAATATCGATTGTTGTCCTAAACGTCAATACCACACAAGGGGAGGTGATTTGTGTGGTGTCCGATTTTCGCGTGCACTAGTTATAGAATGACCAGGTTCTTCTATGTGTTCCAACCTATACTGTTTGCGGAATGAAAAATACAGAAAATAAAGAACACAAGGATTTTATGTGAAAAGCACTTGGCTCAAAAGGTGAAAAAACCACGACCTACTTTCCAGTAGGATTTTCCCAAACTCTCCACTACAATCGCTGAGCCAAAAACTGCATTTACAAAACTCTTTGTAAACCTAGGATTAACTCTAATCCCTTTGTGACAAACTAGCCTCTAGCTATTTGCGACAACTCCAAGTTAGCTATAACTTGAAAACTCAGTACCTATTACAAATGTTTCTAAATAAAGCTTAAAAGGTACAAATCGATCCTACTACAAGTAGACAAGACTAAAAGACAACAGTTGGAACTGATTCTTCTAGCTGGTCCAAGTAACTTCAGAGTTTCACACTTGAATCTCACACGAACTGCTTGCAAAAGTGCCTTGTTAATTTTGCTCTCAATTATTGCTTTGCTTCTGCTTTTGTGCATACCTATACAATAAGAACACTGAACAATATATAGGATTAGCAAACAAGAGATTTACTAGAATTCTGATGCTACTCTTCCTTGGTGGAAGAGTTCTAGTTAATCTCAACTTCTTAGATCCTTCCTTATCTTGATTCTGTTCTTACTGAATAAAGAGTCTTTCTCCTTATCATTTTGCAATCTTTTCGATGAAGAGATATCTCTTTAAATTGCAGATTTCATTTATCTTATGCACGTGCACCTCACGTGCCTTTAACTCTACCTATCTATGTCTTCAGTGATGGACCTGTTTCAACTTTGAGTTTCTTTGTCAATCTTCAAAATCATTTAATTTCTTAGGCCAGCAGTGTCCCTATTGGAGGATCACGGCAGTCAGAACCGGGGATTATACTGAACAGGAAAAACCACATATATAGACGCTAATTAAGTGACAGATTCATCTGCTCCATTATACTATTTCTTATTTTAATTAGTAATTAAAAAAGTACTACTATAGTTAGTAATAATAAAACAAAGGCGACAGATTCATCTGCTAATTAACAGTAGTAAAGGTGACAAATTCATCTGCTCCATTATACTATTTACTGTTTTAATTAGTAAAAAAGTACTACTATATATAGTAATAATAAAACAAAGGTTGCACGCATGTACGACACAAGAAGAAAGTTAGGTATGGTCTAAGTAATGATTAATGCTTGTTGCTATGATACTTTTAGTAACTTTCGTGGGACCGATCGATGGCTATCTTGGTGCAATTTCTAGAAAATAATGAGATTTTTTTTGGTATCAAATACAGTAATTTAAAAAGTTTGAAGATGGATCATGACGTCGTATATAAGAAAGAAAGATGCTTAAAAGGTAATACATATTATAATATCAAATTTTAATAATTAAATCAGGGGCAGATCCACATGGGATCATCAAGAGAAATTATATAAACGCACTTCTTCGAAAAATAATACTGTATATTTTTGTAAAAATTGCACGGAGCGTTCTATTTGGTCGCCCCCATTTAACTTATACTTATATTTTTAAAATTATTTAATCTATACTCTAATTTTTATAACTTCAGGCGCCGCCTTCCTGATACTGTACAAAACTTCAGTTTATTTAGTGCTAAAGTTTTTACGAATGAACTAAATAACTTCAGCATCTTCTGCTGAAGTTTTTGAAAAAACTTTATGACAAAACTAATTAATCCAGGACAAAACTTCAGCATATTGGGTGTTGAAATTTTTACAACTAAACTAAATAACTTTAGCATCTTCTGCTGAAGTGTTTGAAAAAGCTTTATGACAAAACTAATTAATCCAGAACAAAACTTCAGCATATTAGGTGCTGAAGTTTTTACAACTAAACTAAATAACTTCAGCATCTTCTGCTGAAGTTTTTCAAAAAGCTTTATATGAGAAACTATTGAATCCAGGACAAAACTTCAGCATATAGAGTGCTGAAGTTTTTACAACTAAACTAAATAACTTCAGCATCTTCTGCCGAAGTTTTTCAAAAAGCTAATGACGACAAAACTAATAAATCCAGGACAAAACTTCAGCATATAGAGTGCTGAAGTTTTTACAAATAAATTAATTAACTTCAGCAGAAGATGCTGAAGTTTTTGAAAAAGCTTTATGACAAAACTAATTAATCCATGACAAAACTTCAGCTTATTTAGTGCTAAAGTTTTTACAAATGAACTAAATAACTTCAACACTTCTGCTGAAGTTTTTGAAAAAGCCTAGAATGTTGAAGTTTGTGTGAAAGCCTTTGCTACTTCAGGTTCGTATACCTTAAGTTTATGCGAAAAGTGGGTACGCTTGCAATTTATTTTGCAAAGCAGGTATAAGTTAAAACGTGATCCAAAAGCGGGTATAGATGTAAATCCCCCTATAATTTTACCTATTTTGGTCTTGATGGGTGCATTGATTTGCTTTGTAATTAAAAATTACTCGTGGATGTATTATGTAATTATATGAGTTTGATAATTGTCAAAGCGGAGAAAAGAAGTCTTATTTTGTTTCCTTTTAGATCAAACCTTGAAAGAAGTTAGTAGTTTCCTTTGGCCATTTACTTCGTCTATTATTTATTTTTTCTTTGTTTTGCTCTTTTGTTTCTTTTTCTTCATTTTTGATCACGCCCAATTCTAGTTTTAAAAAGGATAAGTGGTCGCTGCAAATATAATCTGGTCTAAGAATCTGGAGTCGAATCCCACAGAGAATTAAGATTTAGCTACAAATGTTTATTATCATTAAGAAGACAAGCTCGAACAATTCCTAAGTTAGAAATATAAAAGATTCTTATATCTATGATGGGATTAAGATCTCTTAGTCTTATATTTTGATAATCTAACAAACTTTTTGCTTAGAACCAGATAAAGGACCTGATACATGCCTGGTACAATCATTCAGCAATAAACTCAAAGTAATCTGGACAGTGTAATTTATGGATCCACAAAAAACAGTTTTGGGACCTGATGCCTTGGGGGTTCCCTAGCAAAAGTACAAGTCTACTCTACAGCTGTAAAGCAGCTACAGAAAGTGACTGCCTGCAACTGTGCACGTTACAGTGCAGAAACAGTGCAACAGTCACTTCCCATTGGAGCAAATATGTACCAACTATGAACAGACATCATCCTTGGGATGTCTAGAAGATATAATAGTATGGTGCAAGGCAAAACAAAATATTCACTTGAGCATTTACAAAAATATTCTCTCAAGCATTGAAGAGTTGATCTTGCATTGAAGTCTCAAGTGTTTCAAGAACAAGAAGACAACTCCACTACGAACCAGTTCCACTACGAGTCTAGATGTGTCCTTAGTTGAGTTGTAATCTTGTATTACGGATGGTTAACACCTATACAGTGGTGGAATCATATAAACTATCAATTGGTATCAAAGAGGGTTCTTTCTAAAAGGTTAACACCTAGAAAGGTCTCAAATGGCTGCTCCACCTAACTTTGAAGAAGGACAATCAACCTACAAACCTCCTAGATTCAACGGTTAGTATTACGGATGGTGGAAGACTCGTATGCATGATTTTGTAATGGCAGAAGAATCCGAGTTGTGGGACGTCATTTGTGATGGTCCACATGTTTCCATGAAGAAGGTTGGAGAAGAACCTGGTGTGATGGTTCCCAAAACCAGAAAAGAATACAACGATATTGACAGAAAAGCGGTAGAGAAGAACTTTCATGCCAAGAAGATCTTGGTATGTGGTATAAGACCTGATGAGTACAATAGAACCTCATCTTGTCAATCTTCCAAGGAGATATGCGAAGCATTGCAAACGGAACATGAAGGAACTACTCAGGTTTAATAGTCCAAGATTGACATGCTCACCACTAAGTATGAGCTATTTAGGATGAAGGATGATGAGTCTATACAAGACATGCACACTATATTCACATCTATCATAAATGAGCTTCACTCACTGGAAGAAATAATTCCTAGAAACAAACTGGTACGGAAGGCTCTTAGTGTTTTACCTGGCTCTTGGGAGAGTAAGGTGAATGTTATCACTGAATCCAAAGATCTACAAAATCTAACCATGGACGAGCTGATTGGAAATCTGAAGATGTATGAGATGAAGAGAAAGAAAGACAATGAAAGAAGAGAACCAAAGAAGGAGAAGAACCTGGTGCTCAAGGATGAAAATGACGACTCAAGTGAAGAAGATAGTGACATGGCCTATCTCACTAAAATATTTCACAAGATGGTTCGAAGAAATGGTGGAATACCGAGGAGAGGTAGTTCAATAAAGCCAAGGAACTATGATCTATATCACAAGTGTGGAAAGCCAGGACACTTCATCAAAGACTGTCCACTTCTAAAGCAGGAGCCTTACAAACACAACTCTGACAAAACTGCAAAAAGGAATCCGGTTCCTGAGAAACGATTCAGCCAAAAATATGCAGCTGACAATGTTGCGAAGCAAGCTCTTTCTGCATCGGGAGACTCCTCAAGTGAATCAGAAGAGGAACCTGATGCAAGAAACAGTTCCATGATGGCAGTAGAAAACAAATAAAAGGAATATGATTCATTGTTTGCACTAATGGCCCAGTCTGATAATGATGAAAAAGATGTGAGGTAAATTTGAGGGATGTTCAGAGAAATCTGAAGTTCTACTCTTCTAAGAAATTAATTTTATTAGCAAATGTTCTAATTGATACATACTATAGTTTAGTTGATTACAAGGATTCCTTGACTATAGAGTTAGGAGAGGCTGAGCAATCTAAAGATGATATAGTTGTCTGTGTGGTTGATTTGAAAGAGACCATAGATAATCTTGAAAAATAAAAGGAAGTCCTGATTGGAAAAATAAATAGTGTAGAAAATGAGAGAGATGCCTTAATGGTAGTTGTCGTTGACCTGAAGGAGACCATAGAGAAATTTAGGAAAGAAAAGAACACTCTAGCAGAGAAAATTGTAGCTACTGAGCAAGAAATGGATGAATGTTTTGTGGTAATCACATATCTGGAGGAAACAATTGAGGAACTCAAATCAGAACATAGGCTTGTAAGTATTGAGAAAGGGAAGGAAATAGCTTGTGAGACACACATCAAACTAGAAAAGGAATTGATTTACGTAAACACTAGTTTGTGTGGTGAACTCGAGAGAAATAGGCAACTTCAAGATGAATTGGAGAAAGTAAAATTGATCTTGAGAAATCTTTTAAATGGACCTGGTCCTCAGATGTTGTGACTTCCATGTACTCCAATAATAGTGGAAACAAGCAGTGAATCGGGTTCCAAAAGGATAAAATTCCTTACAACCCTTATAGCAAGTATGTCATTGTTCCTGATAATTGGCTTTGTACCCACTGTGGGAACAATGGGCACTTCAAGGAAAATTGCCAGGCCAGGGTTCAGTCTGTTCAGAAAAACAAAGTCTTTGCTAAAAAAGTGACTACTAAAACGGGACCAAGTGCCACTCGCAAAAATCGTATCTTGCCTGCATGGACTAAAAAGCTTTTATCCACCCTTTTCCTCATTATAAGGGACCCAAAATAGTTTGGGTTCCTAAATCTAACCCATAATCTACATGTGCAGGGAACAGTTAGAGGAAGCAGACTACAATGAATCATGGACAGTGGATGCTCAAAGCACATGAATGGGAACACCTCAGATTTTCTCTCATTGAAAGCCCTGCAAATAGGGGATGTATTCTTTGGCAATGGAAAAAAGGGATACATCCTCGGTGTTGGAAGTGTTGGAAAATCTCTTTTGCACTCAATTGAGAACATGTACTATGTAGATGGGCTGAAATACAGTCTCTTGAGTGTCTCCCAAATCTGTGATAAAGGAAACAAAGTAGAGTTCTTGTCTAAAGTGTGCACAGTTACTAGTATGGTAATTGGGGAAGTGGTTTTAGTTGCCAAAAGGCACAAGAACATCTATTGCTGAATTCGAATCTCTGGAAGCTGGTGATGTGAGCTGCTTGAAGGGAGTTGATGATGATGCAGAACTGTGGCATAGAAGATTGGGGCATGCAAGCTTCTCACTTATGAATAAATTGATTCAGAAGGACCTGGTTCGTGGTCTGCCAAATTCTAAATTCAAGGAGCACAAAGTATGTGATGCATGTGCTAGAGGACAACATGTGAAATCATCATTTAAGCCAAAGAACGATGTTAGCACATCAAAAACTCTTGAACTCCTTCACATGGATCTATGTGGTCCTATGAGAATACCAAGTAGAGGTGGAAAGAATTATATCTTCGTGATTGTAGACGGCTATTCAAGATTCACTTGGACACTGTTTCTCATAACAAAATATGAGACCTTTGAGGTATTTGTGGCGTTTGTTAAGAAAATCCAAGTGAAAATGGATTTGAAGGTAGCTTGCATCAGATCTGATCATGGAACAGAATTCAACAATGCCAAATTTGATGCATTTTGCAATGAAAATGGGATCACTCATAACTTCTCAGCCCCAAGGACTCCTCAGCAAAATGGTGTTGTTGAAAGGAAGAACAGAACTCTAGAAGACATGGCACGGACAATGCTTATTGACAGTGGAATTGCCAAAACTTTTTGGGCAGAGGCAATAAACACTGCGTGCTATTTGGTGAACAGGTGCATGATCAGGTCCCTCTTGAACAAAACCCCTTATGAGCTACTCAATGGAAGAAAGCCCAAGATACTCATCTAAGAACCTTTGGTTGCAAATGCTATGTTCTCAACAATGGGAAGGACCAGCTTGGGAAGTTTGATGCAAATAGTGATGAAGGAATTTTTCTGGGATATTCTTCTCAAAGCAAAGCCTACAAAGTTTATAACAAAAGGACACAATGTATGGAAGAAAGTGTTCATGTGATATTCAATGAGACACCTTCAAACAAGGAAGTAGACAGTAATGAAACCTAATTGAGAACCTGGTTCTCCTCACATGGCTATGAAAGTCATACTTAGGTAAAAGTCAAGTAAAGTGTTTTCTGACGTAGACTAACTCACATCAATACCGTTGCAGGTAGACACACATGATGATTATAGAAGCTAAAGTTACAACGTTGGAACTGCAAAAGAGAGCTGCAAAAACTTTTACAAAAACAGGTCAGGAACCTGGTTCATGTACCACAGGTTAGTGGTAATGTGTTTTTCTTATGCTTTTCTAAAAAGACAGCAAAATTAATGTAACCGCCACATCATCCGACTTTTCAGAGTATGTATGTCACATCCTATCTCTCAAATGCCTTCACTTCCTCTGCACGTTTTTTCTTACCCAAAACCTACCGCCATTTTGAATTTCATCTGAACTCGTTCCTCTCCCCCCTATTTATTACCCCTTCTTCCTTAAATACCTATCACTCCTTCTTAATCATACTTTCTCATTAGCACCCACTGTCACTCATCCCGCAATAGCCAACGAACAGACATCTCCATCTCCTACTATCCACCCACTCTCACACCACCTGCAAGTCCTGATGTCGTTGTACCCACACCTATTCCCTTGTCACCTCCTGTCTCCATTACTCCTCCTTCAAACCATATTTCTCTTCCTACCTATGATCTAACTGAAGTGCCCTTGGAATGTGATACGCCTCAAGCATCTGAGGTTTCTGAGGAAAAACCTAATCAATATCTGAACTCCTCTATTCTCGATTCTGTGACTCCCATGGAGTCACCAGAAAAGGAAGCGGCTCAAAATATCATGGTCATTGCCGCCGAGAGTCTCATGAATGAAGGACCCTCTTCTCTTCCTGAATCTCAGGGGGAGGAAACTCCATTCTTAGGGGATGAGGGGACTATGGTGTTGTTTGAGTCTCTGGTTCATGAGTCTGTCACACAAAAACCGCTGGAGACCTGTTTCTCCTCCAGCAGAAACAAACAAGGAGCCCATCTTTTATACTAAACCCTTGAAGTTTGTTCCTCCCATTGATGTTTCTTTTGACAAAGATGATGAAGATGAAATAGTTCTCAGTTCTCGGTTTAAGATTCGCAAACAGACAGTTACTCCTAAGTCTTCGTCCAAGCGACCTTCTACTCGATTGCAAAAGAAAGAGGCTCTCGAATCTGCCTTGCAGAAGAGCAAGAAGAGCCATAAGAAGAAGAGGTTGATGAAACAAGGGCAGGTTGTGGCTGACAAGGATATTCTAGTGGTTGAGGTTGATGAACATGCTGAAGAGGAACCTAGTTCCTTAGTAAAAAGATCTTCTAAAGTCCAAAATTCTATGGTTGGAGCTTCCAAGGAAGCTGTTGAAAAACAAAGTGCAACACTTGTGAAGAGTGGTGGCAAATCCAAAAAGCTTATGGTTGAGAGAGAGTTGTCTGAGAGTGGTGCAGTGGCAGTTAAGAGTGAGAAAGGAAAGTCTGTTGAAAAGTCTGGAAA
The DNA here is from genome assembly GCA_005239505.1 of Nicotiana paniculata. Lineage (NCBI taxonomy): Eukaryota > Viridiplantae > Streptophyta > Magnoliopsida > Solanales > Solanaceae > Nicotiana > Nicotiana paniculata. The sequence continues at coordinate 45,925 of ML326345.1, read as the reverse complement.
ACGAAAGCGGGAAACTGCGGGAGGACCTGGTTCAATGAAGACTATACCAAGTGACAGTGGACTTGGGCAGGAGCGATTGAGAACACAGAAAGTCTTGTGGGGTCGCATATTTGACCCCAAAATTTCGTACATGGCAGGTATGAGGAAAGTTTTGGAGATGGTGGAATACCAGAAATGGGGTCATTTGTTCAAAGAGAAAGTTCCTAAGGTTTATGAAGATGAGGTGCAAAACTTCTATGCTACTCTCTTCACTGTTGTAGGGGATCACATCTGCGTGCTAGTAAATGGGGCTGACATTGTGCTTGATGCTGCTGCATTAGGAAAAGCTCTCCAGGTTCCATGTGAAGGGATATCCACGGTTAAGAGTGCTTGTGGAGCTAACTTTAGGAGGGCTATTATGAAAGAACAAGCAATCCATCAGGGGGAACGGGTGTATACGAAGGCACTAATGCCGGTGTATCAGCTCCTCTTTGAACTGGTCAACAAGGTTCTCTTACCCCGTGCTGAGCGAAGGTCTATTACTTCCAACTCTGACATGGTTTTGATGGAGGCTCTTGATGAGTTCACACCCATAAATATGCCAGCCATTATGATCTAACACATGGAAAAGGGGGCGAACTTTCAATATGGAAATCATGGTCTTCCATGCGGGTTTCTCCTCACTCGAGTGTTTCAGTTCTACAAGGTGCCTCTGACCAACCCAAAGGTAGGAACCCGCAAGCAGATCTTCTCCAAAATAACTATGAAAGAGTGTGAGTGTATAGAAAAGGTTGGGGGAAGCACCTCGACCATTTATTAATTGATTAATTCTCAAAATGAAACAATTGATGTGATCCGAAGGCGGAAGGCTCAAAATTCCATACTGGAAACTCAGCTCAGTCAAGCTGATGGGGCACCTGGTTCTGTTAGTTCTTCTCATGAAGAGGTTTCCAGTTTGACTAAATGCTGAGATCAGGTAGTAGGTGGAGACCCTGTAGGAGAAACTGCTCGAGGAACAGATATCTGCAAATCCCCGCATGGACCTGATTCTCAAGACCCTTGCTGCCTCCACTTCCAAGCCTTCCTCCTCTAGTGCCCCCTAGGATCCTCTCAGTGTCCAGTGTCCTATCTTGTGATGTTTTGTGGTTGTTATTTTTGTTGTTGTTTTTTTGTGATGGCATGTTGGATTCCATCGTTACTGCTCCTGATATAACAGTCCAAATCAGTCTTTGCTCTCATAGCAAAGACTTCTATGTTTTATTACTACTTTTATGAATAAATCAACTCCTCTTTTGCTAAAGACAATGTCTGTTTTCCTCTTACTTCTCTTTTCTATCATGTTGTGTGCACACATGGGGCATGAGTTAGCTGTGTTGGACTTCTTTACGCTTTCTGCCTGTTTATGATTTTTAATGATACCAAAAGGGGAAGTTTTAAGTAAGTTTTAAGTAACTTTAAAAATTGAGGTAGGAATTAAGGGGGAAGCATAGAGTCAGGGGGAACATATGGGGCTCCTGGTACTTTATCTGGCCAAGTTAGGCTCCATAACTTGTCATCAATTTTAAAAAATTGTCATCATCAAAAAGGAGGAAATTGATGGTCTTAAGATCTCTTAGTCTTATATTTTGATGATCTAACAAACTTTCTGCTTAGAACCAGATAAAGGACCTAATACATGCCTGGTACAATCATTCAGCAATAGACTCAAAGTAATCTGGACAGTGTACTTCGTGGATCCACAAGAAACAGTTTCGGGACCTGATGCCTTGGGGTTCCCTAGCAAAAGTACAAGTCTACTGTACAGCTGTAAAGTAGCTACAAAAAGTGACTGCCTGCAACTGTGCATGTTACAGTGCAGAAATAGTGCAGCATTCACTTCTCATTGTAGCAAGTATGTACCAACTATGAATAGATATCATCCTTGGGATGTCTTGAAGATATAATAGTATGGTGTAAGGCAAAACAAGATATTCACTTGAGCATTTACTAAAATATTCTCTCAAGCATTGAAGAGTTGATCTTGCATTGAAGTCTCAAGTGTGTCAAGAACAAGAAGACAACTCCACTACGGACCAATTCCACTACGAGTCTAGATGTGTCCTTAGTTGAGTTGTAATCTTGTATTTTGTTCTCTACTATAAATCCCATCTTGCTTTCTTAGAAGCCTTGTTTTAGGAAACCTAAATCATAAACCATATGTGTTTGTGTTGTGACTAGAGTTAGTGAGTGACAAAGTGGCTTGTGATAAGTGTATTACAAGTTAGTGTGGTTGAAGTCTTTGTAATAGAGTCACTAAAAAGTGTATTGTAATAGTTGAATTACAAGTTAGTGAAGTTGAAATCATACCAGGGTAGGTCGTGGTTTTTGTCCCCTTGAGTTGGGATTTTTCCACGTACAAATTCTGTCTAGTTTACATACTGCTTCTAGCTTTTAGCACTGAGGGAACTGACATAGGACCAGGTCTGTATACAGTGATGGACTCATATAAACTATCAATCTAACTAATTATAACTAATAAATTGAAGTAGTAATTAACAACTAAGGATACTAAGAGTTGGAAAAAAGATTAAGAAGGTCTAGAGTTATGATTTTCCCAATTGTCGGAATCCTCCCCTTTGTGCCTCCTATAGTTTTGCCTAAGTATTCTCTACCGATCGTGAGTACTTTGTTTGCCGTAATTCTCTCTCTAGAAACTACCACAATTTACTAAATACATTCTCTCGAACTACACTAGCTGGCACTAATTTACTCACTACGATCACACAAATGTTTCATTATCTCTAATCCCGCCTTTAAACTCTCTGTATTGATCTCTCAGATACGTTAGGAGTGGTGTTGTTCAAAAACTACCTAAATGCGTACTCTCTCTCAAGTAGTACACACTAAATAGCCACAGTCAATTGATGTACATTCAATCGACAGCAACAAACATGTAGTTGAAAGAGTAGAGAAATTCAACGGCTCAATTATATAAAAACATAACAATAATGGAAATAGAGGGAGAAAGAGGGAAAATGTGATGCCCCGATAGGTCATCTAGAGTTTTAAATCTTAAATCTATGTTTCGAAGACACCAATAGCTTCTTTAAGCCTTCCTCGATTTTTTTTAGTAATCCACTAGGCAGTTTCTAGGGCTAGTTTTTATATATATAAATAATATACAAAGTGTCATGAAGTCCTAAGAAATGAAAGAAGTAAGCTTTGTAAACTACATATAACTTATTATCAAAATTGAGTGAAGTACTCAACAATGATTGCGCATGAGTTCTAATGTAGATTTTATACTTAGAAACTATCCCTTGAGGCCCGTTACAATTACTGCCCAGCTGATTAATCCGCTCTTTGCAAAAGTTGCCACTCACTGCCCAGTGCCGCATCTTGTATACATAGCCAAATCGCTTACATAAATAGCCCACTCGTTGTTGCTCAGTAATAACCATTGTAAATATGGTGCTATGAGACACCCTTCCTTGATCTTGTACCATTATATGTTGTGTGATTCCACCCCAATTCCACAGTATGTCATTCCAGTATTTCACATTTGTACGAGAATGTACGCCTCGCAAAATCTTGAAGAAGTGCACTGTCCAAACATGTACAAATGCACCATCTCTTGCAATCATTTTTACGTGACCTCCCTTGATTATCTGTTGAATCCTTTGCATGATTTCCTTCCTGAGTTATCCTATATGCTTTTCGGAGGAAGATCTTAACCCATTTTGTATCCAATGTGCCCGATATGTGCTGCCAATAAAGCCATAGAGAGTATGTTGTCCATCGTTGTTCAGCTGCAGTGTTTTTGCCTCCACATTTGTGTATTTTCCTTTTGAATCTTGTTAAGACTCTTTCATGCTTTGAATTCTCAGATGATATATTATACTGTTGCACTGAGGTTTTGTTCCTCAAAGCCTTCAATTTGCCCAAAACTCTTTTCCAACTCCAGTACCTTGAGAGGCCAATTCTTGGCCTTTTCCTAATACCTTTCCTTCCCATGCTTGTACTTGCCATCACCCTCCTTCAAGGGAATGAGAACATAGTGCTAATACCATCCATTGAAGTTGTAGTAAATGGCAAGGCATGAGTACAATAACGTTTCCTGCAAAAAAGAAAACAAGGTTAGTAGAAAAACTGATCACCATATTCCCCTCTGTCCAGATTTTAGTATGCTGGTAGTAATCTCCTTTTCCATTGGTATCACTTCTCCCCCTCCCCCCCCCCCCCCCCCCCCCCCCCCCCCCCCCCGCAGCGATTACTCCCATTGCATCTAACTCCTGGACCTTACTCGTAAATATGGACATAACCGTTTTTCATTATTGACTATCCATCTGCCTTGTGGTTCTAATTGTTCAAAGGAATGTTCTTCAAAGTCCCCATTATCAAAGGCATATTTAGCTAGATAATCAACTAACTTATTTCCCTCCCTCATTATGTGTGAGACTCTAGTATTGCTCCTTCCTATCAGCTCCTTTATTTCCTCCAGATATGCAGCCACTGTCCATGGTGGATCCCAAGTTCCTTCTATCACATTCTTCATCAACATCGAGTCAGTTTGTACTATGATGTTGATGTATCCATGATGCACACAATACTTCAAAGCCTCCAAAATATCAGCTGCTTCTACTTCAGTATTAGCAGTCTCCTGAATCTTCATCCCCCTTGCATACCTTACATCACCTTCCTCATTACGTAACACAAAACCAATCGAGCTCCTACCTGGATTTCCCCTAGATGCCCCATCTGTATTGATTTTCACCCACCCATGATCAGGTAATTCCCACATAACCTTGGTCACTTTCAACTTAGGTGTGTAATTCTCCATTAGGTGTAATATTTTTGGCCATTTATGAGGGATATTCACTAGACTCGGCTTTCTTAATTTCACCAACTCTTGGATTGTGGATAAAATCTGGTAGATCACCCTATTAACAGTTACTATGTCCCCATACTTATAGTTGTTTCTCTTTTTCCATAGTTCCCAAACAATGATGCATGGAAGAGTATGAAATATAGGTTTGAGTCTAGGCACTACCTGGAAAGACCAACATTTTAAAACTGCCTGATGCAAGGACAGTCCCTCCATATTGATGCCTGCGTTTGATAAGTAATAGTGTCACACAGTCTGAGCTGCATAAGATCTGAAAAGTACATGTGCCATTATTTACTCTGATGGATTAACACAACACCAACATTTAGAAGGCATAAAGTAACCCAATTTTCTAAAGTAATCATCAAAAGGCAGCTTGCCTTTCCAAACCTTCCACATGAAAAATGCAATCTTGAAAGGTAGTCCTCTCACCCATATATGATTATATACAACATTAGGATCCTTTCTTCTGCGATGTATTCCCATGCAGACTTAACTGTAAATCTACCCTTAGATTCCAAAGTCCAAAATGGTCTATCTAGATCATGATGTATCAAAAGAGGCTTAATATTCTCAATCACGTGTTGTGCCAAGTCTTGTGGAAGTATTTCTTGTAGCCTTTCCTCATCCCACGATCCATCTAAGAGTACATCATTTACATTGTGCATAGATTCATCACAATAAAATTTCGGAGGAGTAACAAAGTACAATGCTCCCAATCCAGTCCAATCATCAAACCAGAACAGAGCAGAACCCATTCTTGGTTGCCATACTATCCTATGTTCCACCTTTTCTCTACATTAAAGCATTTTTCTTCAAACATAAGATCTATTTCTCCAAGGCACCACCATTGTATTTAATTTTTTACAATACTTCTGACTCATGAATGCACTCCATAATGTAGGCTTTGTCCAGAAGTTCCACCATAGTTTACAAAATAAAGCCTTTGAGACATCATGTAATGATCTAAATCCTACTCCACCCTCCTCTTTTGGTAGACATAAAGTATCTCATGATTCCCAATGTTTAGCCCTTCCTCCCACAGAATTACTCCAGAAGAAATGAGCAAACATTTTATGAAGTTTATCAATGACAGATAAAGGGGGATTCACAGCTGATAATAGATGAATTGGCATAGTTTGTAGCACATGTGAAATCAAAATTGCACGACCACCAATAGAGAGTAGCCTGCCTTTCCAAGATTGAAGTTTGTCAAGTACCTTTGTCATAAATCCATCATAGTAACCGATTCTCCTCCTTGCATAGAAAATTGGACATCCAAGGTAAGTGAAAGGAAACTCCTGCTTGCCTATTCCAGTAATCCTTTGCACCTCATTCAGAAATTCCAAACTTGTTGAGTGATGCATATAAACTGTTGATTTTGACTTATTGATTAGCTGCCCTGAAGCCACTTCATAATCACTCAAAACCTCCATGATTAGTTGTAGTGAAGTAGCATCAGATGATGAAAAAATAATAGTATCATCAGCATAAGCTAGATGATTAATCTTTGGACTCCACTTTGGTAAATCAAAACCACGAAAATAAAAGTTTAGGTGTAGAGAATTCAAACCTCTGGACAAAGCTTCAACGGCTAATATGAATAAAGTAGGTAACAATGAATCCCCTTTCTTGAATCCTCTAGTGGATTTGAAAAATTCGTAAGGCTGGCCATTAATCAAAACAGAATACCAGTTATTAGAAACAATGTCAAACACTACACCAATGAACCTCTCTGAGAAGCCCATCTTTCTCAACACTTTAGTCATAAACAGCCATGAAAGCCTATCATAAGCTTTTATCATATCCAGTTTCATCACCATATTAGGTCTTGCCCGTGTTCTTAGTCTAATGTCTGTGATGATTTCTTGTGTCAATAGTATATTCTCAACTATGCTCCTTCCCTTAAAAAAACCTGCATGTTCATCTGAGATTAGATTAGGCAAAATAGGAGCAATCCTTTCATGAATTACCCTAGAAAATACCTTGTTGATAAAATTATTGAGGCTTATAGGTCTCATATCTGAGAAAGTAGTAACTTCCTTCTTCTTAGGCAACAGAACAAGGTTCGTGTGGGTAATAAATCTTGGGAGCTCATCACCATTGAAGTATTGTCGCACCATATTGAGCACATCATCACATATTATATCCCAGCAGCTATGAAATAACTTCCTTGTAAATCCGTCTGGTCCTCATGCACTATGAGTATTAAGGCCAAGAACATCCTTCTTGACCTCTTCTTTTGTAGGTTGTTTCACCAACTCCAAATTCTGCTCTTCAGTCACCATGTTAGGTACATGGTTAATAATTCCAAAAGCAGTAGGTACAACATCCTCATAAAACTAAGCTTGGTAAAATCTTACTGCTTCTTCTGCCAATTGATCATTCCCTTTGATCCAGTTATCCTCACTGTCTTTAATCCTCTTGAGCTCCAATCTTTTCCTCCTTCCTTTCACTTGAGCATGGAATAATTTTGTATTGCGATCACCATCCTTAAACAAAAACATGCCAAATATTTGCCTCCAAAATTCTTCCTCTAGATCTAAGTATCTGATTAGTTCATCCTGCACCTTATGAAGCCTCTCTCTATTGAGCTTTGTTGGATTAAGTTCAAACTGAGCTTCATGTATAAGAACCACCTCTTCTAAGCTTTTGCTCTTCTGAAAAATGTCCCCATACGTAGCTTTACTCCACACTGAAAGTGCTCTCTTCACCTTCTTTAATTTGTGATTGAAGATAATGAAAGAGCTATACTGAAATCCACCTTCCAATTCTCTTTTACTACATTCTGAAATATAGCATGATCTGTCCAAAAATTGAGGAATCTAAACTGCTTCTTGATTGGAACATGATTTGGATCACAGGTCATTAATAATGGACAATGATCTGATCCTATTTTTGTCAAGTGAGTAATCTCCACACCTGGAAATAATTGTTGGAATTCCATATTGGTCAATACTCTATCAAACCTCTTAAATATGCAATCTTTTTCAGCCATTCCATTCCACCAAGTGTAGATACTACCCTTAAAGCCCAGATCATGCAAGTTACAAGTATTTACATAATGTCTAAAGTCATCAATCTCATTGATATGCACTGGTAGGCCTCCAAACTTTTCCTCCTCATCCCCTATTACATTGAAATCACCCTCGACTATCCATGGAGTTGACATATCTGAATCCAACGCATATAAAATGTCCCGTAATTGAATCCTCTCAATAGTAGTGCATTTAGCATAAACTAGAGCGAGGATTAATTCCTGTTGATTACTAGAATCAACCAACTTTAGGGCCATCTGCTGCTCCTTATTGAATAATATTGTGACCTCATAGTCTTCATCCACAAAATCCTAAATCTTGTTTGAAATATTTACAAACCCTTGAGCAAATCCAATCTTTCTTCTGTATTTTTCCAGTTTCCTAACTTGCTGCATTGGTTCCATTAGCCCCACAAACCTGAAATGATTTTGTCTATGCATTATAATTAGCCTTTCAAAGGCTTGCATTGTATTGACTGATCTAATGTTCCAAATTAATGCTTTCATCATTAATTGGAAGCTTTAGAGATTTCCCTCCTTGTTTGAACTCTTGTAACAGGACCATTAATATTTATTTCTACTGTTTTTTCTTGCCTCTGCCTGCAGATTTAACCTTGTCCATATGTCTAGGAGATAGGTCACCCACTCGAGCACATTTCTAAAGTTCTGAGTTGTAGACTCTTTATCCATATCCTTTCCTTTTCTCTCTGCATTTTCTGCCTCATCCTGTATATGTGATTGTTCAACTAGTTGATTTTTAGCTGGTTTTGGAACTACTGCTCTACTTCTTCCCTCTATCTCCATGCCTTGTGTGTTTGGTGTATGGTTAGGTATAAGTTTATGATTAATTAGGGTTACGGTTATGGTTAGGGTTAGGGTTAGGGTTAGGGTTAGGGATTTGATCATTTGGATTCCTATTTTCATCAATGTTAACTGGTTTAGAAGATTAAGGTTAATTTAGGACTAGGTGCACATCTGGGGAACTCTTTAATCTTCCCAATTTCCTCATGGTTTCCATCCTTATCGCTTGATTGAATCAGTTCTTGTTCATACTCATCTTCCCCTATAAAGTGAACTCCATCCTCATACTGAAGGTCATCAAACTAATCATCTTCACCATGTTTTTGAATCTCATCATCTGATCATCTTAACAAGCTTTTCCTTGCTTGATTGATCAGTCCCTTTACCTTGTACCACATATGCTCCTCCTTGATCATTATTCACATTATCAGTAGCTCCCTTTGATCTATCCTTCCCACTATCCGTTGAAATATCAAATTTATCTTGAGTGCCCAAAGTTTGTGAATGGATTTCTTGACTTGATTGATTGGAATGAACATTGTTAACTCCAAAAGCTCGACTCACCCACTGAGTTGTAGATTCTTTTCTTGTTTCACTTCCTTTGTCCTTGCCATTTTCAACTTCCTTAGCTTTATCTCCTTCTTTAGTAGTCCTAGTTCCCACTGGAGTAGGATTGAAAACTGGTGCAGCTGCATTTAGTGATTTCCCATTGGGAGTTGGATTAGGTCTAGGGCTACATTGAGATGCTCGTTCCACCACAGCAAGCTGATTGTCTTTATTTCCAATCCCATTATGATTTGCATTAGGATTTCTAGGATCAGAACTTGTTGTCACCAATGCCAATTAATTGTTGTCCTCATTCACTCCATCTTCCATTTCCAAAACAACATATTTGTTGGCTACTTGTACCTGTTGATTTGCCACTTTTCCCATTGGAGCTTGTTGCCTTACACCTTGATTAACTGGAACAATTTCCTGTCTAGTAACACCTTGTGTTGCATTGCGTGTTGTACTATTTTTTTACCCTATTGTCTCTTACTTCTTTCCACAATTCCCCCACGTTACCAACAAATTTACTACTCGATAACATCATGAGTGGATGATTAGTCTTGCTTTTTTTTCTGCCCAGTGTGTTCAGCACCTTGCCCACCTTGAACATCTCGTACCTCTTGTTTACCATTTTCTTTGTGCTCCATTAATTCAGGATGAATTTGCCAACATAGAAGAACATCATGACCTTGTAGCTTGCATGTCTTAAAGTACTTCGGAAGATAATCGTAATTAATCTTCACCCATTCAGTGTGAGTTTCACCATTGGCTTCATTCTCAATGTCCATACGCACTTTCTTTTGTAGATCAACTAGAAGATCAACAAGAACTTTCACTCGTGCATAACTAGGTCTTGTTTTGCTAATAGTAGCCATATCAAGATGTAGGGGTTTTCCCACGGCTGAAGCTAAAGATAATAGGCACTCCTTGACAAAATAAGTAGGTAGCAAATTTGGGAACGAAATCCATGCCATTACCTTTGGTGTTTCTTCTCCGACTTTGAACTTTGCATAATAAATTAGCATGCTCAACTGATATTCATACCCAGCTTTTTCTTTGACATAATACACACTTTTGGACGTAAAATTTATTAAATCTTTCCAAAGGATCAATCTAATCAAGACATGTTTGTCTCTAAGAAATCAAATATTATATTCACCTTTAATCCCACATTGTGAAGGGACAATCCGACCTAGTTCTTGAAGTTCACGCCATCCATAAGAGAACTTGCACACAATAACATATTGTAGTCCTTCAATCACATTCATGCGTTCAACTTCTGCTTCAGTAAACTTCACTAGTGGCTCTCCATGCAAGAAAGTTGTTCGTCGAAGGGGGATTGGATCAATAGTATTGCTGGAACTAGGGTTCACGATAACTGGATTGTTCAACGTTACTGGTTTCAGGATGTTGGAGTAATCTAAAGGATTGGAAGGGTTTGTAGTGGTGTTAGGAATAGTGTGAGAGGTTTGAGAGGGAAAACCAGCGTTGGAGGAGGCTGGTCGCCGGACATAGAGGCCATTGACGTAGGGTTTTGGCTTCAAGTTTTTAGGGTTTTTGCATGAGAGAGAAGCGAGCATTTTTACTTAAAAGGATAACTTCATTTTCTATGTTACCTGTTTGGTCAATACATCTAAGGGCGGCAAGGACATTTTTCAAGCGATGATTGCGGAAGACGGCAAGGTTGAGAAAGGTTTAGAGTATAATTTGGAATTTCCTATCATCAGGCCTCAGGTATTATAGGTTTTTATGGGAACTGTTAGACTTATCTTATGTTTCTTCTGATGCTTTTAAAAGAAAAATAGTCGAAAAGAATAGCTTAGTGGTCAAGGGGATTCCAAACTTTTGTAAGGTCATTAGTTCAATTCCCCCTGGCTACAAAAATTTTTACTTTTCTTTTTTTGTATTTTAATTCTTTATATATATAAAAACAAGACCTAGGCACTTCCTAGTGGATTACTAAAAAAACAGTTCGAGTGTTTTTTTCGGAAGGCTTTAATGCAAAATATTGATAAAAAACAAAATTTTGCCTTAAAAATCTATTTGAGTTGACTTCACTCAATGTTTTGAGCAAATGGAATGGATCCGGATCTATGTTTTGACGGTCTCTGTAGGTCCGTATAATATTTTGGGATTTGGGCGTATGCCATGAATTGAATTCAGCGGTCCCTAGCTCGAGTTATCGCTTTTTATTGAAATTTTGAACGTTTAAAGGCTTAATGAATCTAAAGGTTTGACCAATGTTTGACCTTGTTGATACCGGGTCTGTATTTTGGTTCCGGAACCCGGTATAGGTCCGTTACTATTTTATGATTTGTCTATTAAATTTGGAGAAAAACAGAGATGGTTAGACGTGATTCAGACGTCCGGTTGTTAAAATAGCAATTCTAAAGTTTTTTTGAAAATTTCATTTGATCTGGTGTCTGATTCATAGTTCTAGGTGTTATTTTGGCCATTTGATCACGCGATCAAGTTCGTATGGTATTTTTGGACTTGTGTTCATGTTTGGTTTGGAGCCCCGAGTACTCGGGTGAGTTTCAGATAGGCTACAGAGTGAGTTTAGACTTAGGAAAAATGCTGGTGTACTTCAGTTTTGTTGCAGGTCTCTGACTTTGCAATTGCGATGTCAGCTTCGCAATTGCGAAGAACCCAGGTTCCTATCTTGGTCACAATTGCGAAGCAAAATCTTCACAATTTCAAAGATGGATGGCTCGGCAAGGGATCGCAATTGCGATCAAACGGTCGCATTTACGGGGGACAGAGTTCGCATTTGTGAATATTTCATCGCAAATGCAATGATAGCAAAGGTGCGAAGACTTCGCAATTGCGAGGGATTGTTCGCATTTGCGGGGGTTCACAATTCGCAATTGCGACATTTGCAACTGGTCAAAAACTGAGTTAGACGGGAATCTTCTTATTCTTTCAAATTTTCAAACCTAGAGAACCCTAGAAGCAATTTTCCCAAGAGTTCTTCTTCCCCAATTCATTGGTAAGTGATTCTAACCTACTTTCTTTCATTTTTCCATTACATATCATAAGATTTCAACCTAAAATCCAGGATTTTCATGATGAAAATTGGGGGTTTGGGTAGAATTAGGGATTTTTGAGGAATTGAAATATAGACCTCAACTTGAGGTCGGATTTCGAAAAAAATTACATAACCGGGATCGGGGGGTGAATGGGTAATCGGGTTTTGGTGTGAATTTCAGGTTTGGACCAAGCAAGTCCGGGAGTTGACTTTTGTTGACTTTTTCAATAATGACCTAAATTGGACCCTTTTCATTCGTGGGTAGTTCCTAAGGCTTATTTTGAATCGTTTGGTTGATAATTTGCTAAATTTTGTTAGTTCAGAGGCTTGTTTGAAAGGCAAAGACGTGGTAAAGCTTTGAGTTGATCTTTGGAGCGAGGTAAGTGTCGTGGTTAACCTTGACTTGAGGGATTAGGACTTATTTGCCTATTTGCTACTTGTTTAAATGTTGGATATAACGTATATGTGAGGTGACGAGTACTTATGTGTTGTTATTGGGCTAAAACATGCGGGTGTGACTTAGTTCTTGTAACTTATTGCTTTCTTTGATCATGATATCCATGCTTAGAATAGTTAATTATTAAATTGATCGTTATTTCCACGTTTATGGGCTATCTGTGATAATTGAGTATTGTTTTTGAGTTGAGGTTGATATTGTGGAACCATTTTTGATGCAAGGATTATTTGTCACGACCCAAATAGGAGGGCCACGACTGGCACCCAGTGCCTACTCAACCGAGCATCACGTACCTTACCCTTCTTTACTATAAGACTCGTCACAGGCCATGATAGGCCACATCTATATACATAAGTATCAATATTAGAATTTAACTCGCATAACTAATTCAAAAAGATTTATATAGATACATTTGGGCCGACAAGGCCGTTGACATGTTATACCTAAAACTATACACATGACACTGTCTGCAAAACCTCTAAGAAAACATGACCATAATATATAAGTCCGGACAGGATTCCCGACATCTTCATAAAAATAACATATATAGAACGTGACTCGAAAATACTCCAGGAATAAGTGGAGATCACCAACCAAAAGCTTATATCTAGAGGCAGTCTATAGTGGAGGGTCCTCACCTCGCCTATCTACACCTGCGTGACATGAAGCACAGTGCCCCAGGAAAAGGGACGTCAGTACAAAGAATGTACCGAGTATGTGATGACGTCCAAATCCACTACTAAAAAGTAAATGGGCACGGTCACATGCAATATAAATTACCCAACTATGAGTCGGGGTCGAATCCCACAAAGAACAATATATAGGCGATTAGGAGTTTAAGAGAATTATCACTTGTTATGCAATGCCAAACACTTAGAATTTGATTTTGATAAAAGGTTTATAACTAATTGAGAAAATGTAAACTAACCTAGAAAGAAAATAAAATGAGCAATGGATACAAGTATGGATGCATCGGAAATTACACTCAAGTAATGATCCATTGTATTTCACGATTTTACAAACATGAGCGAGTTTATATTAATTAGCCACGGATAACAATTCTAAATTAGCTTCTTCCGAAGACCAACAAGACTTCCTAATTGAATTATCCCTAACACAATTAAGAGATTAAGCACACCCATATATGGATACAAGTAGTTCAATCCTATTCCTAGGTAGAATCTATAAAATGAGGGTTAAAGCCTCAAGTTCTTGTTAATTAATATTTCACAACCCCAAATTATCTTTCCTAAAATTAATTCGAAGTAAATGGGCGAGTCCTAGGGTTAGCTAATCCCTTCGGAAACATTAAAGAACAAGAATAAATAAAGAAACAATAACTCACTTCATAAATAAATAAAAAATAATTCAATACATAAGCACAACAAGGTATTTAATCCACACTTTAAACATGAATATTTTCATAAACAAGATTTAATTGTTGGATAAAATACTACACACTTAGATATACAATACAAAGCAAGGAAATGAAGAAATGAACATAAATGGGTAAGAAATTCTCAACCACAAGCTTCAAATCTTCAAGACCCAAGTGTGTGTGCAAACCCTAGCTTCCAAAACTTGTTCTCCTAAGCCAAAGATTTCTTCTAAGATGTAAAAGTTGTAAAAATTGTAAAAGTTCTTTGCTAGGTCGTGTATTTGTGGGTTTTGGGGTCAAAAATCGTGAATTTCCATAACTGCCCAGATTTCTGCCCAGTGCTTAATGAATCGCGATCGCATACAGTACTGTTGAAGACCATTTGGTCACATACGGAGTCCTGCGTTCGCATAGAGCATTTCAGGGGCGGTGACCAACTTCTTCATCGCGTTCGCAGAAATAGCACTGCGATCGTGATGCATATTCTCCTAGTCTTATGCAATTGGGTTCCAATGTTTGCGATCGCGAAGAGTATCTGGCAACAGTCATTTTTCACTATTTTTGCACATTTTGACTTGGTTTCTTACTTTTCTTCTCCAATTCACTTGGTACCTGAAATATGCCTATAAACCTCAATAAATGCCTTAGTTTCTCAACAAAATCATACAAAATCCTAAGTATCAAGAGGAGATAAGTTGGTAAAATACCAACTTATCAGTATGTAAGGAAGAAATGAAACGTAACAATAAGATACTATCTCGAGGAGGGATAAGAGTCAACTTATAACCTCTGACTTGTTGTTGAGGGCCATAACATATAGAATAAGACCCATCTCGTATATATAAATAAAACTACAATATAATAGTTCTGATTACATCATTCTCGTGATGTTAACTGCCCAACTAATCAGTCGTAACTGCCCGACCAGTCGTAGTGCGGTGGTAAATGCATGACTGCCCGACCGGCCGTAGCTCGGTGGTCAATGTGTAACTGCCCAACCGACTGTAGCTCAAGGGTAAATGCATGACTTCCCGATCGGGCGTATCTCGGTGGTAAATGATGATGCATATAATACCATTATGGACATTAATATCTTTATTAAATGCCTTAATAGAGAGCTAAGAACATACTTAGGCATGCTTTGAATATCATTTTACAGGAATGAACAACGTAGACCTTCTTAGTAACATTACATTTGCGTATCGTTACTTGGATCATGCCAAAAGTAAAGAAGGGATAGCCTTAACATACCTGAGCTGATTCTCTTGACAATCCCTCTAACACACGTTAATTGCGACAAAACACGTAACGACGGATCGAAGTAGGAAAAAATCGGTATGATTCTCTTTAGAAAGATTGCACCATACTTCCTTAGAATCTCAAAATCCCGTTGCTATTAAGCTAAGAGGTCTCGTATGAATTTTTTTGAAGTAACTCACGTTACTATCATATATTCTTGTATGAATTTTTCTTGCTGAAGCTCTTAACCATTAATTAGAAAACCTAGCATCAATCTTTAATGAGATAAGAAGGTCTCTTTAAATTGTAGGTTGTGGGCCCCATTTGGATGGTGATTTGGCCACTAACTTTCTATAAAGATGACACCTTGTTACATGAGTTTAAGAGTCACTAGATGGGCATGGTTTGCTGCCACGTTGGGAGGGGAGGTAAGCTTATCCAAAAATTATAATTAATTAGCTAATCTCCCACTAAAAATTATTAATGATCTAATTATCCACATAATTAAGAATTATCTCAAATTACTTAAAATACTACTCACTTTTAACACACTTTATGTACCCTACTATCATGGTCATATGGTACATTGTATGTCACTAGTCCATAAATACTGGGTATTATATCTCGGACCTTATTTTATCCCAAATTGACAACCTTCAACGAAACTCATTTTCTTTGATTCGTTTACTCTTTAACCTTCACAGCAGTTACTTATCGCCTGTTATAAACAACATAAATGCTTATAACCTCAAAAATAATCTCATTCCCGAACCTATGTCAATTAACTTACGACGAAACTTTAACGTACAAAATGCGGGATGTTACATTGTTCTTCTTTATTTTATATCCCTGTTGTTAGATGTTCATTGTTATATGGTAAGAGAGAGTGTTAATGCACGAAGGGTGATGTTGTGCCATATTTGAGAGTTAATGCACGAGGGGTGATGTCGTGCCGTAATTGAGAGTTAATGCACGAAGGGTGATGTCGTGCCGTATCTATTGATTCATGATGAGATTGAGAGTAAAAGCATGAAGGGCGATGCCGTGCAGTTTTATTCATTTACTAATTAAAGGCTTATTGAATGTTTCTTGTTATCATTTCCTAATGTAGTTATCGTATCTTGTACCCCTTTCGCATGTTCCCTCCCAATAGTACATGTTTAGACTTTAATTGTTGTTATGTTGTACGTATATTGTTATCTACACAGGTTTATTTATGTGAGTTTCCTATCATAGCCTCGTCACTACCTCGCCGAGGTTAGGCTCAAAACTTACGGGGTACATTGGGTCGGTTGTACTCATACTACACGTTGAACTTCTTGTGGAGATTTTAATACTAGTCCCAATTGCCCGTGAGACGTATCAGCTCGGATTTTCTTTTGGAGACTCGAGGTAGATCTGCTAGCATCCGCAAAACTTGAAGTCCCCTTCCACCTTCCCCCTATTTACTGTTCTTATCATTCGAGGCAGATGTACTTATTTCAAACTCTGTATGTAGACACTCTAGAAGCTCGTGAACTTGCGACTCCATATCCGGGTTTTACTTAGATATTATTGGTTTTTATGTCACTCTGCACTCAGTTTTAGTTTCATTTCAGCTTAGTTGGTTTACTTATTTGAATTTATTAAAAATTGGCTTAAAGATCCTCAGCTTTCCTAGCAAGTGAAATGTTAGGCTCCTTTACGGTCCCGAAGGTGGGAATTATAAAGACCCGTAAAATTTCAAGTCCAAAAACAATGCCCGAATGGATCCCCTTGTGGTTATAACTGTAAAAAAATTCTTAAAATGGACCCTTGTGGAGTAAAAAGTACCCCAGGACTTAAAAGATATAATTTTCCTGAATTGCGCGGGTCTGCGGTCCACTATGCAATAGCAGATCAGGTATGCGGATCGCATAGTGGTCGCATACTTGGACAGTTTGCTGTCCATTTTGAGGACAGCTATGCGACCTAGAATGCGATCGCATTTCTCGAATATGGGCCGCATAGTTGTCGCATTCTTGCACCTTGATTTTTGTAGAGGGAGTTATGCGACGCACTATGCGATCGCATATCAGGTATGCGGACCGCATAGTGGTCGCATACCTGGGCAGTCCGGTTTCTTTTTAGCCCATTCGAGGGCCATTTATGCGACAGGAATGCGGACCGCATAGCAGGATGCGGTCGTATTCCTGACCGTNAGAGAGGGAAGAGAGAGTTCTTGAGAGAGAAGGTTCCATCTTCACCCAAAATTGATTCTTCACTATCACTCGGGCCTGGAAGTTATTGAGTAATTGTCATCTTCTTCACTCTAAAAGGTAAGTCCCCACCCCATTTCCTTTTAATTCTCAGGTTTTGGCAAAAAAGGGTAGAACACATAAATTGATTTTTGGAGATAAAAGCCAATACCTTGCATGCATGTAAGTTAAACTCCCTAATCTAGTAAAGGGAAACGAGTTTGGGTAATTATTCACAAAAAAGGGGGTTAGTAATCTAAGGGGTCACATAGCATTCGGTAAAATGCCTAAATGAGTTCGAGTTATGTTTATGGTTCCTAATTCTAAGTGAAATATGTCACATTGTGGAATAGATTGACGGTGCTAGACAGTCCGGTGATTTGTGATAAAAAATTAAAGGAGAATTCCGATTCAAGGTATGTATGGCTAACTTTAATCTTCGTAGAGTCACCTTGTGGGTGCCCGAGCATTCGGTAAGAGTTTCTGGCTTATGCATATATGAATCAATTGTTCTAATGTGTTGAGGTGTAAGACTATGTTCTCTGATTGTCCTAGTTGATTTCCATGCCACCATGTTATATGAGCTTGTGAAAAGGTGATTCTTTGTTTCTTATTCTATCATGTGCAAATCTCGTTAAATGTTGAATACATCAGTATGAGAGGATGTGCTGCAAAATGAAAGAAATGATAATGAATCAAATTGTCGAATGCATCTAAGTGCTAAATGTTGTGTAGAAATTAATGGAAAGGAAATGTGGATTTATCTAATTGAACTATATGTTGATGGTGTGTCGTATATGACTCACTGTTTGGTAAGGATTACTATGGCCTTGATTTCACATGGTTATTTGGTTGTTACGAATGTATATTCTTGAATGATGAAAATCATTGTGATTGAATTGATTGGATGATGTTACTATCAAATGTAATTGTACGGTGGGATCGGGTTGCACGCCGAAACAGAATTGTAAGGTGGGATGGGGTTGCACGCCGTAACAGAATTGTAAGGGTGGATCGGGTTGTACGCCGCAACAGAATTGTGCGGTGGGATCAAGTTGCACGCCGCAACAGAAGTAATAAGGGTGTAATGTGATTGTGATGGGATCAGATTGCACGCCGCAACAGAAGAAATAAGAGTGGAATATGATTGTAAGGTGGGATCGGGTTGCGCACCACAACAGGGGAACAATTGAAATAAGAAAATTTGGAAACCTCATTTGTGATTCTCTATATCCCTGTGCAATATTTGTTTGGGTTTCTTTAACTGCCTCTTATATGTGTTGCTTGATTTTACATAGAGTAAAGTTTGTATATACATGCTAGTACTATTCAATGGTACTAACGTCCCTCTTACCAGGCGCGCTAAATCTTTTTTATGGATGTAGGCAGTAATATAGCAGGTAGCTCGATCCGCCGTTAGTGGTGCCTCCTCTTCATCTCTTCAGCAGCTCTGGTGAGCCCCATTTCCTCTCGGTGCCGTGTGTGGACTATATCATTCTTTTTTTTTTCTTATGTTGTAAAAGGTATAGTCGGGGCCTTGTTACCGGCAAGTCTATGTAAACTGTTAGCACTCTTAAAGACTCCGTAGACACTATGTGGGTTGTATATATATATTTTGGGTAGTAGTTGTAATTATTCGCAACCGTGGTCCCGTGATGGAAATGTTGTGTTTAGTTTGTAAAATTTTTGGATCATCAAAGGATTGAAGCTTTAAAAGAGGAAAATGGAAATTATGTTGTAAATTCATTATAAATTTTTATATTGTGCAAACGGGGTAACGCGTTGGGTAGGAAAGGCAATCCAGGTCCGCTTGACCTGGATCATCCGGTTTGGTGCCGGTCTCGTCCCTCAATTTTGGGGCGTGGCAAACTTAGTATCAGAGCCTAAGGTTTTTAAAAGTGTCATAGGATGTCTCGGAGCCGTGTCAAGTATAGCCCTTCTTATTGGTGTGTTGTCGACCACATCTATCATTAGGGGGCTGCATGGACATTTAAGAAAGTACCCTTTTATTGAAATTCTATATCGTACGATATGGTGAAAGGTGAGGTTCTCTACCTCTAACTCGTGTGTTGTTCCAACTTTCAGCAAATGGCACCCAAGAAGAGAGCTCGACTCGGCCTAGAGGCTAATGCCACCCCAAGAGTGGTCATAAATACTCCAGCTGATGGTGCGGGTGCGGATGACTCCCCGGCCACAAATCAGCCTGACTCCTCCACTCCAGGCCAGACTATTCCTATTCCTGCTCCAGCGGAGGGTGCTACAGTCCCTCCCGCTGATGTTCATGATCCTTCCTCAGTCCCAGCTTCCGTTCTCGGTATTTCTGATAGGGACCTCAAGGGAGCTATTCAGATGTTGACTCAGCTAGTGGCCTCCCATACCCAAAGATTACATGTTGCCCCTGCGTCCTCTGGCGAGCAAGGGGATTCTTCAGGTTCTAGGGTCAACCAGTTTCTGCGGTTAGCCCCTCCAGAGTTCACAGGCACCGACCCAGAGGCTGATCCTCAGGAGTTCATTGATGAGATGTGCAAGACCCTCTGATTTATGAGGGCTACTGAGATAGAGGGGGTTGAGTTGGCTTCCTATCGTCTGAAGGGAGCGGCATATTCGTGGTTCGATATGCGGGAGAGTTGCCGTGGAGAGGGGAGCCCTCCAGCGAGGTGGGAGGAGTTTGTGGATGCCGTTATGGATCATTTATTGCCTGCCGAGATTATGGAAGCCCGTGCTACAGAGTTTGAGGCCCTTAAGCAAGGCAACATGAGTGTGTGGGAATATCATGTGGAGTTCGTGCGCTTGTCCAAATATGTTGTTCACATGGTGTCTACTATGGAGGCTAGAGTTCATCGGTGTGTTTAGGGCCTTGGTCCCTTGGTTATTAATGATGCTGCTATAGCTGCTCTGCATTCAGATATGAACTACGGGAAGATTGTGGGATTTGTCCAGGCTACGGAGGCTCGAAAATTAAAGATAAGAATGGAGAGGGAGAGTAGTAGTAGGGCCCGGTCAGCGGGCAACCCTGGGAGTTCAGTTGGAGGAGGGCGATCAGCCCTTGGGAGAGGGTCATCAGGGCCATCTCAGTCCTATGCTCATTCCTCAGCCAGTGCGCCGCCACCAGGACACAGTTATCAGTAGGGAGGTCGCGTTGGACCAGGTTCAGACAGCAGGAGGTTCCATCAGTCGGGTCATTCAGGTGGGAGGTTCCAGCAGCACCAGAGGGCCCCATGCCCTAAGTGTGGGAGTTTTCATTCTGAGCCCTGTTACTTGGACATACCGGTATGCTATAGGTGCAGATTAAAATACCATGTTCAGCGAGACTGTCGTGCACCCCGTCAGGGCACGAGTAGGGGCACTGCTCAGCCATCCAGTTCTTCAGCCGCTAGATCTTCAACATGCCCTCCAGCTCCAGCGGGGCGCAGTGCATCTAGGGGTGGAGCACGGGGTCAAGGGGGACCCAGTCGATTCTATGCTTTGAGTGGTCGCCAGAGTGCGGAGGCTTCTCCAGATGTTGCCACAGGTATTCTGACTGTTCAGTCACATGATGTTTATGCTCTTATTGATCCTGGGTCTTCTTTGTTATATGTTACTCCATTTATTGCTTCAAGTTTTGGGATAGAACCCGAATAGCTTCACGAGTCGTTCTCTATGTCAACTCCGGTTGGTGATTCTATTACGGCCATGCGAGTCTATAGGAAATGTATTGTCACGGTGCGTGGTCAGGATACCACGGACGATCTTATTGAGTTAGTAATGGTAGATTTGATGTAATTATGGGGATGGATTGGCTCTATTCGTGCTTTGCTAAACTCGACTGTCGAACCAGAATTATGAGGCTCGAGTTTCCTAATGAATCAGTTATCGAGTGGGAGGGGAATAATGTTGTGCCAAGAGGTAGATTTATTTCCTACCTTAAGGCCTCAAAGATGATCAGAAAACGGTGCATCTACCATTTGGTCCGAGCTGCGGACACCACTTCAGAGGTTCCTGCTCCCGAATCTGTGTCTGTTGTGAATGAATTTCTTGAAGTATTTCCGGACGAGCTTCCTGGGATTCCACCAGATAGAGAGATCGATTTCGGGATTGATGTATTGCCAGATACGCAGCCAATATCTATTCCACCTTACCGAATGGCGCCAACAGAATTGATAGAATTAAAAGAACAATTGAAAGATCTATTAGAAAAGTATTTCATACGGACAAGTGTGTCACAGTGGGGCGCACCGGTTCTTTTTGTCAGAAAGAAAGACGGATCACTTCGGATGTGTATTGATTATCGGCAGCTCAACAAGGTCACCATAAAAAACAAATGCCCATTATCTCGGATAGATGATTTCTTCGACCAGTTGCAAGGTGCTAAGTTCTTCTCAAAGATTGATTTGCGGTCCAGGTATCACTAGTTAAAGATCAGGGAGTAGGATATTCCTAAGACTACCTTCAGGACTCGATATGGGCACTTTGAATTTCTGGTAATGTCTTTTGGGCTAACCAACGCCCCAACAGCTTTTATGGATCTTATGAATCGGGTTTTCAAACTGTTTCTTGACTCCTTTGTGATTGTCTTCATTGACGATATCCTTGTTTATTCGCCAAGTCAGGAAGATCATGCTAATCACCTCAGGGCAGTTCTGCAGACTCTTCATCAGCACCAGTTGTATGCAAAGTTTTCAAAATGTGAGATTTGGCTAGAACCATTCACCTTTTTGGGCCATTTTGTTTCCAGGGAAGGGATTCAGGTTGATCCTCAAAAGATTGCAGCGGTAAAGGATTGTCCTAGGCCAACGACCCCGATAGAGATTCGTAGTTTCTTGGGTTTGGCTGGATATTATCGGAGGTTCGTGGAGGGATTCTCTACCCTCGCCTCCCCATTGACTAAGCTGACGCAGAAAGCGGTTAAGTTTCAGTGCTCCGATGCTTGCGAAAAGAGTTTTCAAGAATTGAAATCAAGATTGACTTCGGCGCCAGTGTTGACCTTGCCAGAAGGTTCAGAAAGGTTTGTGGTGTATTGTGATTCTTCAAGGGTTGGTTTGGGGTGTGTGTTGATGCAATGTGGTAAGGTAATAGCGTATGCTTCAAGACAGCTCAATAATCATGAGAAGAATTACCCGACGCATGATTTGGAGCTCGCGGCGGTTGTGTTTGCATTGAAGATCTGGCGGCATTATCTTTATGGGGTCCATGTGGATGTGTTCACAGACCACAAGAATCTTCAGTATTTATTCAAACATAAGGAGTTGAACTTAAGGCAGCGGAGGTGGTTAGAATTGCTCAAGGATTATGATATGAATATTTTGTACCATCCAGGAAAGGCGAATGTGGTAGCCGACGCTCTTAGTCGGAAATCCATGGGTAGCTTGGCTCATTTGGAAGTAGTTTAGAGACATTTGGCTCGGGAGGTTTATCAGTTGGCCAGTCTGGGGGTATGTCTTTCGGCCTCAGATGAAGGGAATGCCGTGGTGCGTAACGGAGCGGAGTCTTCGCTCGTAGCGGAAGTCAAGGGAAAGCAATTCAGGGATCCAGCTTTTGCACAGTTGAGAGGAGCAATTCTGAATCACAAGACTACAGCATTTTCACTCGAAAATGATGACGGCGTTTTGCGGTGCCAAGGGAGGCTATGTGTTCCGGATGTGGATGATCTTCGGGAAGGTTATGGTAGAGGCTCACAATTCCAGGTATACTGTACACCCAGGTTCTACGAAAATGTATCACGATCTCAAAGACATTTATTAGTGGAATGGTATGAAGAGGGGTGTGGCGGACTTTGTGACTAGGTGTCCAAATTGTCAGCAAGTGAAGGTCGAGCATCAGAGGCCCGGTGGGGTGACGCAGCTTATGGAAATACCAATGTGGAAATGGGAGATGATCAATATGGACTTTGTGGTAGGGTTACCCCGCACTCCGTGTAAGTTCGACTCAGTTTGGGTAATAGTGGATCGGCTCACGAAGTCGGCGCATTTCTTGCCAGTCAAGTCCACCGATACTGCAGTACGCTCAGTTATATATCAAAGAAATAGTCAGGCTCCATGGCACTCCAGTTTCTATTATCTCGGATCGAGGGGCCCAGTTCACAGCTAACTTTTGGAAGAAATTTCAACAAGGTTTGGGTACGCAGGTAAATCTCAGCACAACTTTCCACCCACAGACGGACGGTCAAGCGGAGCGGACTATTCAAACGCTTGAACATATGTTACGGTCTTGTATATTATATTTCAAGGGTAGTTGGGATGATCACTTGCCCCTTATAGAATTTTCTTATAATAACAGTTTCCATGCTAGTATTCAGATGACCCCATTTGAGGCATTGTACGGAAGGAAGTGTAGGTCTCCGATTAGATGGTTTGAGATTGGTGAAGCGGAATTTCTAGGACCGAATCTTGTGCACCAAGCTATGGAAAAAGTCATTCAGGATAGCATGAAGACTGCTCAGAGTCGTCAGAAATCCTATGCGGGACGTTCGTCGATGAAATTTGGAGTTTCAAGTAGATGATTGGGTATTCTCGAAGGTGTCTCCCATGAAAGGAGTGATGTAGTTTGGGAAGAAAGGGAAATTGAGCCCAAGGTATGTCGGGCCATATAGGATTACTCAAAGGATAGGGCAGGTGGCGTATAGGCTGGAATTGCCCCCTGAGATGTCATTAGTGCACCCGGTGTTTCATGTGTCTATGCTGAAGAAGGTAGTTGGAGATCCATCTGTCATCGTGCCGGTTGAGACCATTGAAATTAATGCAAAGTTTTCATATGAAGAGGTTCTGGTTGCTATTCTTGATAGGCAAGTTCGTAGGTTGAGGAACAAAGAGGTCGTTTCGGTTAAAGTATTATAGCGGAGTCAACAAGTCGAAGAAGCTACGTGGGAAGCGGAAAATAAAATGAAAGAGAAATATCCCCCACTTGTTTGAATAAGTCTGGTAGTGGTTTTGAGAGTTGTCATCTCTAAGCAATTACATTGGTGTCAAATTTTGTGCAAGAACACTCTACTCTCCTAATTACCCTACTATTGTGACTTCTCAAACTTTGTACCATAAATGTATATGTTGTTGTGATTAGTTGGATCATGTGCAACTCCTTGAAATAGCTGAATTATGTGCAACTCATTGAAATAGCTGAATTATGTGCAACTCATTGTAATAGCTGAATTATGTGCAACTCATTGTAATAGTTGAATTATGTGCAAATTTGTGGAGTTAACCGAACTATGTGAGGCTTGTGGAAGTAATTGAATTATATGTAGCTTGTTGAAATGATCGATTAAGTGCAAGTTGATAGAGTAACTGAAAATGTGTGGAATTGGTTAGAATGTGTTTCGGGGGCTCGCTGCCAGGTAAATAGGCCTAACTACAAAGGAAACTCTGGCGAAATTTTCAGGAAAATTCGGAGTTAGTAAAAATTTGGAGGTTGGCATGTTTTGTGTTCTCTTAACTAAGTGATTCCCCGATCCTCATTCAAGGAAGAATGATTCTAAGTGGGGGAGAATGTAAAGACCCGTAAAATTTAAAGTCTAAAAACAATGCCCGAATGGATCCCCTTGTGGTTATAACTGTAAAAAAATTCTTTAAACGGACCCTTGTGGAGTAAAAAGTACCCCAGGACTTAAAAGATATAACTTTCCAGAATTGCGCGGGTTTGCGGTCCACTATGCGATTGTAGATCAGGTATGCGCACCGCATAGTGGTCGCATACTTGGACAGTTTGCTGTCCATTTTGAGGACAGCTATGCGGCCTAGAATGCGATGGCATTTCTCGAATGCGGGCCTCATAGTTGTCGCATTCTTGCACCTTGATTTTTGCAGAGGGATTTATGCGACGCACTATGCGATCGCATAACAGGTATGCGGACCACATAGTGGTCGCATACCTGGGCAGTCCGGTTTATTTTTGGCCCATTCGAGGGCCATTTATGCGACAGGAATGCGAACCGCATAGCATTCCTGACCGCATTTCTGCTTCGTGACTTTTAAAATTCTAATTTTAATACCCGACCCCTAGTTCATTAAAACACTTACACCCCTTCCATTTTAAGTATTTTCTTAACAAAATAGAGAGAGGGAAGAGAGAGTTCTTGAGAGAGAACGTTCCATCTTCACCCAAAATTGATTCTTCACTATCACTCGGGCCTGGAAGTATTGAGTAATTCACATCTTCTTCACTCTAAGAGGTGAGTCCCAACCCCATTTCCTTTTAATTCTCAGGTTTTGGCTAAAAAGGGTAGAATACATAAATTGATTTTTGGAGATAAAAGCTGATACCTTGCATGCATGTAAGTTAAACTCCCTAATCTAGTAAAGGGAAACGAGTTTGGGTAATTATTCACAAAAAGGGGGTAAGTAATCTAAGGGGTCACATAGCATTCGATAAAATGCCTAAATGAGTTCGAGTTATGTTTATGGTTCCTAATTCTAAGTGATATATGTCACATTGTGGAATAGATTGACGGTGCTAGACGGTCTGGTGATTTGTGATAAAAAAATTAAAGGGGAATTCTGATTCAAGGTATGTATGCTAACTTTAATCTTCGTAGAGTCACCTTGTGGGTGTCCGAGCATTCGGTAAGAGAATCTGGCTTATGCATATGTGAATCGATTGTTCTAATGTGTTGAGGCGTAAGACTCTGTTCTCTGATTGTCCTAGTTGATTTCAAGGCCACCATGTTATAAGAGCTTTTGAAAAGATGATTCTTTGTTGCTTATTCTATCATGTTCAAAGCTTGTTAAATGTTGAATACATCAGTGTGAGAGGATGTGCTGCAAAACAAAAGAAATGATAATGAATCAAATTGTTGAATGCATCTAAGTGCTAATTGTTATTTAGCAAGTAATGGAAAGGAAATGTGGAAAAATCTAATTGAACTATATGTTTATGGTGTGCCGTATATGACTCAGTGTTTGGTAAGGATTACTATGGCCTTGATTTCACATGGTTATTTGGTTGTTACGAATGTATATTGTTGAATGATGAAAATCCTTGTGATTGAATTGATTGGTTGATGTTGCTATCAAATGTAATTGTACGGTGGGATCGGGTTGCACGCTGCAACATTGTAAGGTGGGATCGGGTTGCACACCGCAACAGAATTGTAAGGTGGGATGGGTTGCACACCGCAACAAAATTGTACGGTGGGATCGGGTTGCACGCCGCAACAGAAGTAATAAGGGTGTAATGTGATTGTGAGATGGGATCGGGTTGCACACTTCAACAGAAGAAATAAGGGTGGAATATGATTGTAAGGTGGGATCGGGTTGCGCGCTGCAACATGGGAATAATTGAAATAAGAAAATGTGAAAACCTCATTTGTGATTCTCTGTATCCCTGTACAATATTTGTTTGGGTTTCTTTAACTGCCTCTTATATGTGTATTGCTTGATTTCACGTAGAGTAAAGTTTGTTTATACATGCTAGTACTATTCAATGGTACTAACGTCCCTCTTACCGGGGGCGCTACATCTTTTATATGGATGTAGGTGGTTCTATAGAAGGTAGCTCGGTCCGCCGTTAGTGGTGCCTCCTCTTCATCTCTTTAGCAGTTCTGGTGAGCCCCATTTCCTCTCGGGGCCGTGTGTGGACTATATCATTCTTTTTTTTTCTTATGTTGTAAAAGGTATAGTCGGGGCCTTGTTACCGTCAAGTCTACGTAAACTCCTAGCACTCTTAAAGGCTCTGTAGACACTATGTGGGTTGTATATATATTTTGGGTAGTAGTTGTAACTATTCGGAACCGTGGTCCCGTGATGGAAATGTTGTGTTTAGTTTGTAAAATTTTGGGATCATCAAAGGATTGAAGCTTTAAAAGAGTAAAATGGAAATTATGTTGTAAATTCATTATAAATTTGTATATTGTGCACACGGGGTAACGCATTGGGTAGGAAAGGAAATCCAAGTCCTCTTGACCGGGATCATCCATTTAGGTGCCGGTCTCGTCTCTCGGTTTAGGGGTGTGACAAGAATTCCGGGTCGTGACAGAAAAATGTGAAGTTAAATCCTTCTCCTTTTTGCTCCTAGCGTGTTCTTGCCTCCCCAAAGTCTTCTCTCCTTCCAAAGTAGTGTCTCCCCTCAAAATCACGTTTTGGATGTATTTATAGTGACTAGGGTTTGTATGGGCCGTATTTCCTTCTTCTATTTCGGGTTGGAGAATATGTTTTTTTTGTTGCTCTGGTCCCGATCTGGCAAAGTGAACCTGTTCGGGACTTTTCAGGTTTCTTCTGCTCCAGTTCCGGTCTGGCGAACTTCGCTTCGCTGTCCAGGACTTTTCTCTTCAACTCCTTTTTCACCAATTTTTCTCCTATTTGATCATTTTCCGCATAAGTTTGTTCCTACACATAAGAAACACGTAATGAGCATATTTTTTATATACGGTCAAACTAAAGGATGGAGCATGATAAGTCAAGGACCGGCTTCGATTTATATCAAATTGTGGTGCGTGGTTAGGTTATCAAGCTCGAGACCACGAGATCGATTAAGATCGGGACCAAAAAAGATAGAGATCAAGGAAAGCTTATTGGCTCGAATAACAGAAAGACGAAATATCCGCAATCGGGCGAGGATAACGATGCAAATCTCGGCAAGTATCAGGAAGAGGCCGATTTATTAGCCAATCTTATGATCTCTTACTGTATTTAGAATTATATCAAAAATAGGGTGTCCCTACTATATAAATGGGGTTTGACTATTTGTAAAGACATCTTATTCACGTTACAAAAAAGCAATATATTCACTCTCTCTTAAGCTCTCAATATTTTTGTTACTTTGTTCTTGTATCAACTGAATCCTCACTTGGTTCTAGGGTGATCAAATTCGAGGGCCAAGGCTACTCGATTCATTTGGTTTGTTTTAATTTCTATTTACTGTCAATTTCAGTATCAATTTATGTTTTCTCTTAGTTTGTTCTAAGTAAATCATGTATCCTTAAAGCCATAGTATAAATTCAATTTTTATCTGTTTTTAGGGTAAACAGTTTGGCACCCACCGTTGGGCTAAGGATAATAGTGATTGCATGGTAAAATTTTCGTAACACACACTATTTTATGCTTGTTCTTTGAAGTGTCTTTGATTACAGGATTAAAAAAATGTCAAACTCTCAGTCAGCAGCTCAACACATTGACAATGATCTCAGCCACCACGGAGAGAATGAGAACATTGCACCAAAAAACATTGTACCCCCTGCTGGCCTCGATGGAGCTCTAGTTGTAGACATGATCGACGTCAGTTCACATGTAGCCATCAATGGAAATGTGGCCGTCGATACCGAAAGCAGCATTCATGGGGGTACCCGATAAGATACACAGAATACACATGGCGGTGAAGATGGCGAGATCAGCCTGCGGGTAATCTTCGAAATGTTTTCGAACTCGAGCCATCCCAAGAAGTTGTACATAGGGTCGAATCGGCGTCGAGACAATTGGAGGAGGAGGAATTGGAGACCAATCTTGTTATTATAAATATGCTTGAAGAATTGACAAAGAGAATCGAGATAGGGGAAAGGAAGATCGAGGAAAATAATAAGAAGGTGGAAACCTATAACTCCAGGGTCGACCAAATCCCGGGGGAACCACCGATATTGAATGGACTAGATTTTAAAAAGTTTGTACAAAAGCTTTACCCTCAAGTGCGGCTTCAAAGCCAATCCCTAAGAAGTTCCGTATGCCCGAGATTCCTAAGTATAACGGGACGACTGATCCAAATGAACACATCACCTCATACACGTGCGCCATCAAAGGAAATGACTTGGAAGATGACGAAATTGAATCCGTATTGCTAAAGAAATTCGGGGAGACTCTATCAAAGGGTGCTATGATATGGTATCATAAGTTACTGCCTAATTCTATTGATTCGTTTGCTATGCTTGCAGATTCTTTTGTAAAGGCACACGCCGGAGCCATTAAGGTCGCAATAAGAAAATCGGACCTTTTCAAGGTAAGGCAGAAGGACAACGAGATGCTCAGGGAATTCGTATCTCGATTACAAACAAAACAAATGGATTTGTCACCGGTCACCAATGATTAGGTTGTTCAAGCTTTCATGCAAGGCCTAAACGCTCGGAGTTCCATAGCTTCACATCTATTGAAGTAAAATTTGAACTCAATTCGATGTGCCTCGAGATCAAAATAGCGAATCCGATGCCCTCACAAATCTAGGCTCATCGGTCAAAGACAACAAGCTCAATTCAGAGGTTGTCGTACAACTCATGAGGTCAGTGACTTGGAAGATGACGAAATTGAATATGTATTGCTGAAGAAATTCGGGGAGACTCTATCGAAGGGTGCCATGATATGGTATCATAATTTACCGCCTAATTCTATTGATTCGTTTGCTATGCTTGCAGATTCTTTTGTGAAGGCACACGCCGGAGCCATTAAGGTCGTAACAAGAAAATCGGACCTTTTCAAGGTAAGGTTGAAGGACAAAAAGATGCTCAGACAATTCGTATCTCAATTCCAAACAAAATGAATGGATTTGCCACTGGTCACCGACGATTAGGTTGTTCAAGCTTTCATGTAAGGCCTCAACGCTCGTAGTTCCATAGCTTCACAGCAATTGAAGAAAAATTTGATTGAGTATCTAGTTATCACATGGGTCTATGTACATAATCGGTATCAATCGAAGATCAGAGTCGAGGATGATCAACTGGGGACTCCTTCCGGGTCCGCTTATCCTAACAGGCCCGTGGATAGAATCAAGAGGGATATCAATTGAGAACCAAGGTCAAATAGAGATTGGTATCAACCGTATAATGGAGACCGTAGAGGCAGCGGGTCTGGACGGAACTTTTCATGGAGTGAGAGGAGAAATGATCGAGGTCAAAGTTCACGGGGACTCATGAGCAAGGTTGGTTTCGATAAGGATGTCGATCCCAAAGAAGCGCCACGATTGTGGCCTCGACTTCTGCAGATCGATCAAGCCCAGAGAAATCCCAACCAAATATGCAAGAATCATGGCACCCATGGCCATAAAACAGAAGATTGTAGGAAGCTAAGGGAGGAAGTATCCTGATTGTTCAACGAGGGGCACCTTCGGGAATTCTTAAGCGATCGGGCCAAGAATAACTTCAAAAATAGAGACGTGAGCAGGGAGGAGTGCGGGATGAACT
The DNA here is from genome assembly GCA_005239505.1 of Nicotiana paniculata. NCBI lineage: Eukaryota > Viridiplantae > Streptophyta > Magnoliopsida > Solanales > Solanaceae > Nicotiana > Nicotiana paniculata. The sequence continues at coordinate 15,308 of ML326345.1, read as the reverse complement.
CATGCTGGAAAAACTCGTCGACGCCGTCAAGTATCTTGCAGACGTGGACGAGTTGCCCGAGGAGAAACGAATCCCCGCTCTCATTGAGGTCAGGGGGGAAATCACTAAAAAAGAGCCCTCGACCATTTGGTTTTATATCGATCAAGAAATGAAAAGGTGGGGCCCTCGGAGACAGGGTCGAGAAGTACCATGCATGGTTTCCACCCGTCCTTTCTTTCTATCAGTCTCACCCAGTAGACACAACGAGCAAGAAGAGCCATTGCACGTGATTCACCATGATTGTTGGAGGGGTCGATACTCCTCAAGGACCAGTATTAAAATGCACCAAGGTGTCGATCACAAGGGAGAAGCGAACTCGGGATTACGTACCAGAAAGAACCTTGTCTTTCAATGACGAGAATGTAGAAGGTATCAAACAACCTCACAACGACGCACTGGTAATATATGTACTTATGAATAAGACTCAAGTTAAACGTGTTTTGATTGATCCAGGTAGCTCGGCCAACATAATTCGATCGAGGGTCGTAGAACAGCTCGGCCTACAGGATCAGGTTGTACCCGCGGCTTGATTTCTAAACGACTTCAATATGGCATGTGAAATCACCAAAGGTGAGATAATTTTTCCAGTAAACATGGTTGGGACCATCCATGAAATGAAGTTCCATGTGATGGAGGGAAATATGAGGTGTAATGCCCTATTCGCGAGACCATGGATCCATAACATGAGGGCAGTTCCTTCGACCCTTCACCAGGTTCTAAAGTTCCTAATGCCTGAGGGAGTCAAATTTCAATGGGGAGTGATACCGATATCGGCGCTCTCATCAATGAAAGGGTCAAACTCGAAGGGAAAACAAGAGGTTAAATAGCAACCACAGATATCGTCCTCGACCCAACTGAAGAAGCAGGGGACTGACGAGGATGATGACTATGTGGTACCTCAATCCTTCATAATCCCTGATGATTCTAACGCCACAAAATCAACGGTCAAAGAGCTGAAACAAATCATACTGATCAAACATCTGCCCGATCGAAAGGTATACCTGGGCACGGGGTTAACTCCCGAGCTTAGGAAAAAACTTATTCAATTTCTTATAGCTAATATGGATTATTTTTCCCGGTCCCATCTCAATATGACAGGGATTCCACCAGAGATCACAACTCATAAACTGAGCTTGGACACGAAGTTCCGCCCGGTGAAACAAAAAAGGAGGCCTCAATCCGAGGTCAAACACAGTTTCATCAAAGATGAGGTAGCCAAACTTCTCAAAATAGGATCCATCAGGGAAGTAAAATATCACGAATGGTTAGCGAATGAAGTAGTAGTCCCTAAAAAAGGAAACAAGCTTAGGGTGTGTGTATACTACAAAGACCTAATAAAGCATGCCCCAATGATTCTTTTTCTTTGCTTAACATCGATCGCATGATCGATGCCATGGCCGGCCACGAGATCCTCAATTTTCTTGACGCTTATTCCGGGTAAAACCAAATACAAATGAACCCGGAAGACCAGGAAAAAACTTCGTTCATCACTAAGTATGGTACCTACTGTTATAATGTAATGCCATTCGGACTAAAACATGTTTGCGCAACCTATCAACGCCTAGTAAACCAAATGTTCAAAGAAAAAATAGTGAAATATATGGAAGTTCACATTGATGGAATGCTATTTAAGTCCCTGCGAGCAGAGGACCATTTGAAGCATTTGCAGGAAACTACTGAAGAAATACAACATGAAGCTCAACCCGGAGAAATGTACATTCGGGTTCGGGTCGGCAAGTTTCTCGAATTCATGGTGTCGAATCAAGAAATCGAGATCAACAGTGGAAAATGTAAAGGCAATACAAGAAGTCATCGATTCTTCTTATTGCTGAAAAAGAAGAACAACTTCACATGGACCCCAGAATGTCAACGAGCTTTGGAGAACTTAAGCGATACTTGTCGAGCCCACCGTTAAGTCACATGCCGAAAGTAGACGAACAACATATATATTTGGCAGTATCGGAGATAGCGTTAAGTGGGGTCCTAGTCCGAGAAGAACAAGGTTCACAATTCCCTATCTATTATGTTAGTCGGACCCTATGTGAAGCCGAAACTAGAAATACTCATCTAGAAAAGTTAGCACTCGCTTGGATAAGCGCCTCTAGGAAACTTAAACCATACTTTTTATGTCATCCCATATGTGTTGTAAAAACTTATCCTCTTCGAAATATTTTTCATAAACCCGAGATTTTAGGGAGATTGGCCAAATGGGTCGTAGAACTCAGCGGGTACGATATTGAGTATCGACCCCGAACAACCATCAAGTCTCAAATCTTGGTATACTTCGTGGATGACTTCATGCCAGCCCTAGCGCCCGAGGTTGAAAGAGAATTATTAGTCAACTCGGATACATCTTCGGGGATCTTGACCCTCTTCACAGATGGTTCTTCAAACGTGAAGGGGTCCGAACTCGGCATCGTGCTAAAACCACCCACAGGTAACTTGGTTAGACAATCTATTAGAACCGTAAAATTGACTAACAACGAGGCCGAATATGAGTCCATGATTGCAGGCCTCGAACTAGCTAAAGGCTTGGTAGCAGAGGTGATCGAAGCCAAATGCGACTCCCTCCTTGTTGTGAATCAGGTTAACGGAACCTTTGAAGTTCGAGAGGAACGAATGCAAAGATACTTGGATAAACTACAAGTAACTGTACACTGGTTCAAAGAATGGACTTTGCAACATGTGCCTCAAGATCAAAATAGCAAATCTGATGCCCTCGCAAATCTAGGTTCATCGGTCGAATAAAACGAACTCAATTCAGAGGTTGTCGTACAACTCATGAGGTCAGTGGTCCAAGAAATCCATGTCGAGATAAACTCCACAAGCTTGTCCTGGGATTGGAGAAAAAAATACATAGAGTATTTGAAGAGAGGAAACCTTCCTTCAGATCCAAAAGAGTCAAAGGCCCTGTGTACGAAGGAAACCCGATTTAGCTTGTCCGAAGATGGAACCTTACTCAGAAGGATGTTCAACGGTCCGCTAGAGATATGTCTGGGACCGGGAGATACCGAGTATGTTTTGAGGGAAATCCACAAAGGCACATGTGGGAACCACTCAGGCACCGAATCACTGGTTCGAATGGTAATCAGAGCTGGCTATTACTGGATTGATATGGAAAAAGATGCGAAGGAGTTTGTGCAAAAATGTGATAAATGTCAAAGACATGCTCCGGTGATTCATCAACCTAGGGAGCTGCTGCATTCGGTTTTATCCCCATGCTCGTTCATGGAGTGGGGGATGGACATCGTCGGCCCTCTTCTATCGTCACCAAGTAAGGCTCAATTTGTTTTATTCATGACTGACTATTTCTCTAAGTGGGTTGAAGCACAAGCCTATCAGAAGGTCAGGGAGAAAGAAGTCATCGACTTCATTTGGGACCACATCGTATGTCGATTCGTAATACCATCCGAAATTGCATGTGACAAATGAAAACAGTTTATCGGCAGCAATGTGACCAAATTTCTCGAAGGCCTCAAGATCAAAAGGATTTTATCAACGCCTTATCAACCTAGTAGGAATGGGCAAGCCAAATCTGCCAACAAAACCATAATACAAAACCTCAAGAAAAGGTTGACCGACGCCAAAGGAAAATGGAGAGAAGTCCTGCCCGAAGTCCTTTGAGCGTATCGCACAACTTCGAAGTCCTAAAGCAGGGCTACCCCGTTCTCTTTGGTTTATGGCGCTGAAGCTTTAATACCAGTCGAATTTGGGGATCCAAGCATCATATTTTGGTATGCGATGAAGGAATCAAATGATGAGGCCATGAATACGAGCCTGGAGCTATTAGATGAACGATATGAAGCTTCCTTTGTCTGATCGGCTGCCCAGAAACAACGAATCGAAATATATTACAATCGAAGGGCCAACCTCCAATATTTTAGTATCGGGGACTTGGTACTGAGGAAGGTCACGTTAAACATCTGAAATCCAAACGAAGGAAAATTGGGTCCGAACTGGGAAGGGTCGTACCAGATTCTCGAAATCAGAGGGAAAGGATCCTATAAGCTCGGAAGGATGGACGGAGAACAACTACTGAATAATTGGAATGTAACTCATCTCAAACGATATTATTGCTAAGGTACAACCCCATTTCAATTCTTTCTATTTTTTTACTAACACTTGTAGGTTATCGACAAGGAGCGGGTACAAAGCCTTTAGGTCTGAAAGCACGCGTTGCACTCTTTTTTTGTTGAATTGTTTTTGTCCCAAATGGTTTTTCGGTAAGGTTTTTAACGAGGCAACAATGGATCGTGCTACCTTAGAATTGAAGGTCGATCACGAATCGACATCAAAGACTGTGTTTATAGTATCCGATATTTCTCTACAATCAACCTCGAATACCGGGGGGATTACCCTCGGATATTGAATTATCCTAGCAAGGGAAGTATTTCAAAATGAAAGGGACTCAATAGGTAGGATTTATTGTAAGGGACAAACGATCAAAATGAATCGTGCCCACATAGATTACTCGAGCCCTGACATAAAACATGTATGCATGTGTGATTATTTTTTACAAGAATAAAGAAAAGTACTTTCCTTGCAACTATTTAATGTCTTGGAAAAATTTCCACTTTACCACCCCATAGTTTCGATCTATTATGGAAACGAGCCCAAGGGCAGATTGTAACAGGAGTTCGGATAATCACCCCACCATGAAATAAACTTGAACAGATCGAATTATTGAACATCGAGGGCATAAGACCTCTTAGGCAACCCTCGAATTTAAAGGCCACGGCCATACCCACTCGAGGACTGTTATCTTAGGCAAGCCTGGATAACTCGGGAAAGAAAACTCACTAAGCTACACCCGAACTAAAAGGCTATGGCCCATTTAACACGGTTCAGAGACGTCCGAAATCCGTAACAAATATAGGCCTTCGAAAAAGAAAAAATTCTTTCACAACCGGTTCTAAAGGCGACCCTCGGCATAACCTTAAACTTAAGATATTTTCGGGAAAAAACTTCGATAAACACCGAAACCCGATAACGCTTTAACCCAGAAGGTAAATAAAGGAAGAGTTTGTTCGAACCCTCGAACACAACCTTATTATTTTGTGCTAAGGCATTCCAACCTTTGTGAATACAAGCAATAAAGCAAAGGAAAAACTTTAGAGTCGAAAAGGGTGGAAAGCCTTATATATATATATATATATATATATATATATATATATATATATATATATAAATGATCGTTTCACAATAGCCAGATCGGCCAAAAGCAAAAGAAAGCAAAATACAAAGGCCTAAGGGCTACTTTTACTTCGAGTTCAAGAGATCATTCTCACTCGACTAGAAATCCTAAGGGTTATGTTATTTCGAGTTCAGGCAAGACCTCGCTCGACTATTAAATCCTAAGGGTTACTTTTATTTTCGAGTTCGAGAAACCACCCTCACTCCGCTATCAAACTTAAGGGTTACCTTAATTCAAGTTCAAATAAATAATCTCACTTGGCACAAAACCGCCTCAGTTCGAATATGAGCTATCGATCGAGGTTTACCGATCAGGAATGGTCGAGGATAGTACTTAACACCGGTCCTTACTATCTCAAAGCCTCGAATGCGATCCCATTATTTCATGCTAAGGCACTTCGACCTTTGTATAAACTAACAAAAAGGCAGCAAAATTCAGAAGCCATAAGGGAAGAAAGTCTTTAACATATATCTCAAAAGCCCTTTTACAAGGGCCATATGGCCCAATTAAGAGTTCTTTACAAGGGCCGATAGCTTCAAAATAAAAACAAAAAATTACAAAGCCTAAGCAGCATGGTCCTTATCAGAAGAGGCAACTTCGCCCTAAGAGTCTTCTCCACTGCCGGATATACTCAAATTTTCGGAGTCTTCCTCGGGAAAAGCCAGCTTCCAAGCCTTGTTTCCTCTACCCTGGCAATCTCGATTTCAGTAGATATATTGAATTTTGGTTCACGGCCCCCCTCGAGGGACTCCCTTCGAGCTTTCCATCTCGCATGATCCACCATACTCTTGGCATGCGCTAGGGTGGTTTCAACATCGTCCTTGTATCAGGTCGCATTAGCCTAGGCCTTATTATTGGTCACGACCACCTCAGATCTGGCCATCTCGAGCTCTTTGGCCAAATTGGCTAAATTGATCTGAAGCTCCTCAATTTTCTTTGCCTGAACCGGGGCATTCTACCTTGCAGCCCGAAACTGAGACTCGGACGACTCCAGCTCTGCTTCGACAGCCTCCTTTTGTGAAGCTAAGATGGCCATACACCCCTTGAACTTTTCAGCCTCGGGTTGTACTTCATCTATTTTCCTTTGAAGGTCCTTGATATATTCGAACCTCTGTTGAACTTGCAGAATCAAATTGTTAGTTTTTATCTCCAACTCATCTTCACTATCATGAAGAACTTGGAATACCTGCTCGGACATCTCAGCATGCTCATCTCGAGTCGTCACCAAATCTACCTGAAGCTTCTGACTGAGAAGCTTGTAGGTATCGCATTTCTCTGTGAGGCCCCGAACCTCAGCCTTGCGCTCCTCTCGAATTCAAAGGAAGGCCTCGTGATGCAACACCGAAGCCTACAAGTAAGGAAGAAATGTTAGAACTATCTACAATTTAAAGTTTTAAAAAAATTATGCAATGGACCTCGAACTTAATCGATTCAGAGCATGCTGGGCCTCGTTGAAAAAACAAACGACTTCCACCTCGTCCATCTTGGCTTGGTCCTCTTCGGTGGCCAAGCATCGGAGATAGCTAGCCACTCCTACTGGAGCAGAAATAACCCGAGCATCCTCCGGGACCGAGATGATAATTGATCGCTTACGCTCACGATCGACACTGAGGGCCAGAAACTGATTGGTCAGTTTAAAACTCGAGGAAGCCTCACTCGAGCCCTTCCTCGGTACATCCAAGTCACCCAGCCTGCTGACATCTTCTACTCCAATAAAATAGCCGCAAAAAGGGTCTTATGCTCTATGGATCCCTTCACCGTGGCAAGACTTCATCGCCTGAGCGTCCTTGATCGTCGAATCAGAGAATGAAGGCAACGAGGGGGAATCTCCAATCTCTATTTCCCCAAGTAAATCTTTTGGGGTTCTGTCTTCATCTCGGGAAGCCTCGAGCATGGTTTCTACACCAGCATCAGCCGCCTCCTCGGTAGCCCCCTTACCTCGAGGTCAAGCGTCTTTAGCTCTTTCTGGCTCGGGGACGTCATCAAAACGAGGCAAAGCAGTTTCAGCTCACGTCGGCTCAGTAGTTCTTTGAATTTCGGTGCCAGTTTGCACATGGGCCACCAACCCGGAGTCTTCTTCTTCTTCGTCTTCTTCGGCCTCATCCCTTAGCCGTTGGACTAACTCCATAGTTAGGCGGATGACATTCCCCTTAGGTTTACGGGGCCTCCTCTCCGGTTTTTTCTTTTTTGGGCCCGGAGAGCTCGGAGCCCCTTTTCTTTTCTTCTCTTTGGACTGCTTCGGGGCAGACGAAGAGAGAAGTGCCTCTTCTTCAGCAGATGGGGGCAGCATTGCTACATCCTTTCCGAGGCCTACAAATGAAAAAAGATGAGTAAGATCAATACAATACCCGAATGATAACCATTCTAAAGAAAACAAACTACCGTGGTTACGGGCCTCATTGACCCTTTAATAACTCCATCCAAGCACGCTCGGAGTAAGACTTCTGCGACACTAAGCCCTCGACCCATTACCTGAGATCGGGGATTACTTCTGGCACGTGGGCCACAGCTGCAACACAAAAAACTTAGATGAGGAAAGAAAATGAAAAGTAAAATGGCAAAGTTAGATATTCAAGGCAAATCAATACTTACGATTCATGTTCCATTCTTCAGGAAACGGCATGTCTTCGGCAGGGATCAGGTCCGAGGTCTTTATTCGGACAAATTGACCCATTCAACCTCGGTCTCGGGTCTCGTCTATGCTCGAGAATGGGTTTTGATGGCTCGATGGTTAAGCTTGATTAATCCTCCTCGATAAAGCCGAGGACTGTAGTGACGCATAAGGTGGTCGAGGGTAAACGGATGCCCCTCGATCTTGTTTACAAAAAAATAGGAGGAGGATCACGATCCTCCAAAATGATGGATAGATCTGGCCAAGGGTCACATTATACCTCTTGCAGAAGGCAACGATGATAGGTTCTAAAGGACCCAAAGTGAAAGGATAAGTGTAAACACTTAAAAACCCTTCCACATGGGTAGTGATTGATTCCTCAGGCGAGGGCACCACCACGTGCTTGTCAACCCAGTTGTATTCCTTTTTAACTTGGTCGACGAGACCATAGGTAATTGTGCATATGTATCTCGACATCGGGTCTCATCGACCCGGTGTCGAGGGCGTATTCTCTACCTTAAAATCGGCAGCAGTGGGGCACTTTGTTGGAACGAAGTCCTCTAGGGAGGTTCCGCCACGGCTCCATTGCCGACGGGCCTTGATGAAGAAGCGATTCCTTTTGTAGGATGACTTTTGAAGTCTTAGCCATTTTTATGAATAGAGAATAATAAAACAGAGGAGGAGCACTTGGTGTTTAGTGATGAAACAAGTAAAGAAACTCAGAGATCTGAAATTACAAAGCTTTGAGGAAGGCAAAGGGATCTGGAGATTAGAGTGAAGAAGATTTGAAAGTTAAGGTTTGAAAAATGAAGAAAGATATATTTATAAGGTTAAGATGACGGTTCAAATCCGGTGGTAGACGACCGTCGACTGGCACGCATTAATTGCCTGGGAAACTGTGCCGACGAGACATTTCAGTTACCTCTATTGCTTACATCATGGTACTTACGTCATGATGTATCAAGGTGAAGATCGAGGACTCAAGTCTTTTCTTGTCATTACTCTCCAAAAAACAAGGGGACTATCTGTATGTGGTCAAAATTGGGCTTTCCCTTTTTGTGTAGTTGATCGAGGAAAGAGCATGATAAGTTAAGGATCGTCTTCGATTTATATAAAATTGTGGTGCAGGGTTAGGTAGTCAAGATCGAGACCACGAGACCGATTGAGATCGAGACCGACCAAAACCGAGACCGAATAAGATAGAGATCAATAAAGATCGGTACCGAACAAGATAGAGATCAAGGGAAGCTTACTGGGTCGAATAACGGAAAGACGAAATATCCGCAATCGGGCGAGGATCACGGTGCAAATCTCGGCACATATCAAGAAGAGACCGATTTATTAGCCAATCATGGGATTTCTTACTGTATTTAGAATTGTATAAAAAAATAGAGCTCCCCTACTATATAAAGGGGGTCTGACCATTTGTAAAGACACCTTATTCACGTTACAAAAAAGCAATATATTCACGCTCTCTTAAGCTCTCAATATTTTTGTTACTTTGTTCTTGTATCAACTGAATCTTCACTTGGTTCTACGGTGATCAAATTCGAGGGCCAAGGCTACTTGATTCATTTGGTTTGCTTTAATTTCTATTTATTCTCAGTTTCAATATCAATTTACGTTTTCGCTTAGTTTTTGCTAAGTAAATAATGTATCCTTAAAACCACAGTATAAATTCAATTGTTATTCGTTTTAGGGTAAATATTTTAAAGCGGTGTGAACTCCCGTAACTTATACAAAAATTAACACACAAACGCACTCAAAACATGAACTTTTCTTTATTTATCAAAGACGAATGACTTTTGAAGCAAATTAGATGGAGGGTTGAACGTCATCAGTGACGATGTCATAAACAAAGAAAGAAAGTTCTTTTACTCCTAATTATGTGCAATTTATATTTAAAGCCTTTCCTTAATCCCTTTTCTTCTTATTCATTTGCTTTATTTGTCTTCTAATTTACTGATAGGATGGATATAAAGAGGCAACAACTTAAAAGATCCATTAACCAATTAAAACCATTACTTTTCTTCGTATTCTTTTTTTTTTTTTTTTTTTTTGGTTAAAACATTGACTCCATTGAGAATTTATGTGCACAAAGTTACAAATTGAGTTTGGCATCCCATTTTTGTACATGATCATTGAGGTGATACTACTGAGTTAGTCTTAACCAAAATTGTAGATATCTATACAAAAAAATCTATGGCGGGTCATATATGACATGCCCTGGTTTGTCTATCTTGATCCTAAACGATGGTAGATCCCGTCTATCCATGTTGACAAGTCCTTTGACTTGATTCGGGAGGTCAGCAAAAGAGTTGGATGTATGGATTATATCACTACTGTGGCTAAGACTTGGTAATTTATCTGCAGGTTTGTTTTCTTCTCTGAAACAGTGGCTGATAGTAAATCCATGCTCTTCAACTAATCTCTGAATCTCTGTAATTATGCTCTCAATCTTCCAGGGGACTTTCCACTCTTTTCTAATGCATTTTGTAAGAATCATTGATTCTGTTTCTCCCAAAGTTAGTTCATAGCCATTTGATGCACACCACTTGATTCCAAATAGCATAGAGGCTACTTCAGCATAATTTCTAGTCCCTGGTCCTAGGGGAATAGAGTAGGCAAAATAACTATTCCCTGATTATTCCTAACCAGGCCTCCACCTCTACATATTCCTTGAATACAACTCCCATCACTGTTAAGTTTAACAGTTTGAGGAGGAGGTTTGATCCATTTGACAATTTTGGTTATCCTTTGTTCAAGCACTGCATCACATGTCGCACATATAGATTGTGAATTGTCTCCTACGCTTGCTCTACCAAAACTATTTTTTAGTACCTGCACAAGGGTGAACAGAATGTTAGTTTTGGTTCTGTAAAATGATGGTCTAATGTTCTCAAATTTCTTGCTACATCTTGATTTCCATAACTCCCAACAAATAATAAGAGAGAGAATTCTAGTAATGAGTTTTGCAATGCCGTTGCGAGCCTTGAAGTTCCACCATTTGAGAAGGAGCATTTTGAGGGTCGTGCTGTTATAATCTATGCCCAGAGGACCTGCAAAGAATCTCCAAATCGTTTTTCCCTGATCCTCTAAGCAGAAGAGATGGTTAACATTCTCGGTTGTGGCATGTTGGCTGTTATTGTTGCAACAGTGACAGGTAGGATCAATTTCAATCCCAAATCTAGCAATTATATCCTCTGTCGACAGTTTATCATGAATAGCTCTCCAAGTGAGGAAAGAGATCTTTAAAGGAACTTCTTTGTGCCAAATTTTACTAATAAAAATGTTTACTTCCTTCCTTTGTCTAAAAATTTCCCATGCAGAGCTCATAGTGACTTGCCCTGTGTTGCTTGGCATCCATATGGCTTTGTCCTTCCTATTTCTGTTTAGATTGATGTTCAGCTCCCTGATCTTCTTTTTGGTTTCTTCATCTGGTTGTTCATGAAGTCTGTCCCAGATCCAATTCCCATTAGTGAGGACCTCATTAATTCTGATTTGGTTCGGGGTATTTGTGTCATGCAGTAATAGGTGAAGAGGTCCTAATTTAGACCAATTGTCATACCAGAATGACACCTCTCCTTTGCCAATGTTTCAGAGAATGTTGTTATCTACTTATTCCTTAATGTTGCAAAGAGTTTTCCAATTTTGAGATTGGCCAGTAGTCCATTTCGCATTAGCAGGGTGGCAGTTAAAGAAGTATTTCCCTTGCATGAAATATTTCCAGAGGGAGTTTGTAGTTCTCAGAGTCCACCATTGCTTGCTTTGGAAAGCAAGACAAATGTCATATAGGCTCCTAAAATTGGCACATCCTTCATTGTATGGGTAGCACATATTGTTCCAAGAGGCCCAATGGTATTTACCACCTATATCATTTCCCGACCAAAAGAACCTTGATATATATTTTTCAATGATATCAATGGTACCTTTGGGGGGGTTTGTAGCAGCAAGAAGATGTACTAGTAAGGCTATGAGCACATGTCTTATCAAAATAGCTCTTCTACCTGTAGATAGGAACTTTGTTTGCCAACCTCTAATCTTCTTGATAATCTTGTTGACTATATCAGAGTAGTAGCAGATTTTCTTTCTTCTAGTTATAAGATAAGAGGGCATCCAAGGTATTTAATGGGGAATTGTTGATGGTTCATGACAGTAATGGTCCTCAGCCTATTTATGGTAGCAGCATTGGCATTATCAGCTATAGCAAAGCAGCTTTTCTCCTTATTAATAAGCTGACCCAAGGTTTTTTCATAAATTTCAAGAGTTTTTAGGACCATTTCAAGGGGTTTTTTGCTACCATTGCAGAAGAGGATTGTATCATCAGCAAAAGAAAGGTGGTTTATTTTGGGACCATTGGTATTCATATAGAAACCTTTGTAACCTTGTCTATCATGAAGATTATTCAGCATTTTGGAGAGTAATTCAGCACTGATGATGAAGAGAGATGGTGAGACTGGATCACCTTGTCTCAGACTCCTGTTCTTTAAAGAAACCATATCTTCCTCCATTTACAATAACAGAGTACCAATTGTTAGAGATGAAGCTGTAAATAAGATGAATCCACCACTCACAGAAACCAAACTTTTTAAGCGCAATGCAAAGGAATTCCCAGGAGACCCTATCGTAAGGTTTAGCCATATCTAATTTAATAACTACATTTCCACCTCGAGCAGGTTTTTTTATATCATTGATGATTTCCTGGGCCAATAGAATACTTTTAGTAATAGCTATCCCATTTATAAGCTTTGGGAGGATATTGGAGATTCTGTTATTAAGTATTTTTTAGATGATTTTACTAGAGGTGTTGCAAAGGCTTATAGGTCTGAGATCTGAGAATTTTTTAGGATGCTCTATTTTGGGAATCATCACCAAGCAAGTGTGTATGAATAATTTAGGAAGTTTAGCACCTTGAAATAAATATTCCACAGCTTTATGGAGATCATTGCATATAATTTCCCAGGCAGATTGGTAGAAATAGCCACTCAGACCATCTGGTCCTGGGGCACTGTCCTTGTCCATACTAAACATGCTTCTTTAATTTCAAGCATGGTAGGGATGGCTTTAAGCATGTTGTTGTCTTCCTCAGTGATCCACTTCTCTATGCAGTCAAGAGCATTGTATTATTGATTTGAGTTTCCTGAGTGAACATCCCTTGAAAGTGACTTACAGCTGCTTCTGCAATAACATCATTTCCTTCCAGCCAATTGTTCTGGTCATCCATTATCTTTGTAATGGTCAGCCTTCTTCTTCTTTATTTTATCACATTGTGAAAATAACCAGTGTTGGAATCACCTTCTTTGAACCATTTGTCTCTAGATTTTTGCCTCAGAATTTTTTCTTGGATATTGTAGTATCTAGTGACTTCAGCTCTACATCTAGAAAGAGCACTTTTGTTCTCAGAGGAGTTGTCATTAACACAATTATCCTCCAGGATTCTCATTTCTGCTTCCAATCTTTTGGGAACCTCATAAATATCTCCATGATCTTGTCTAGACCACTCACTAAGGGCTTTACTCTTTTTTTTTATTTTCTGATGAAGTGTATACATAGGGTTCCCATACACAGCTTCTTCCCAGGCATCCTTCACTATCTTGGTGTAGTCTTGGTGTTCAGTCCAAAAATTAAGGAACTTGAAATATTTGATATGGTTAGTGATCTCATTACTCATTTTGACAAGTAGAGGGGCATGGTCAGAACAGGCTCTTGAGATGTGAGTGAATGAGGTATTGGATATAGTATCAAACCATGTGCTATTGTAGACCAGTCTATCCAGTCTCTTCCATATAGTTATGGGAGGATATCTGTTATCACACCATGTATATATTGACCCTGTGAAGCCTGCATCCTGGAGACCACACTCATTAAGACACTCTATGAATTCTAGGCTTTCCTCCATTCTGTAGCTTCTACCCTTTTTTTTCTCTTCACTGGATGTGATAACATTGAAGTCTCCAATGACACCCCAAGCTCCTTGAATGTTGTTGGAAGTGTTTTTCATATCCTGCCATAGTTCCCTTCTACTTTCCTCATTACATTTAGCATAGACAATTGTTAGGTAGATTGTAGGGTGATTGAGATGTTTTTTACTAATCAGGACATGTTGATCCTTATCTTGCATTATATTAACATACACTTCAGAATTCTAGAATATCCAGATTTTGTTTGAGCAGTTGAAAAAACCATGATTCATGTCTAGTTTTCTTCTGTATCTATCCATTTTTCCATTATCTACAAGAGGTTCTTGTAAACATATCAAAGGAATTTGAAATTGTTGTTTGATATTTTGGAGTCTCTCCAGAGATCCTGCAGATCCTTTTCCCCTTATATTCCATGATAGTGTGTCTATCATTTGAATCTTTTAGGGGTAGGTTCTCTTTGTTGTATCTTGATTTCATGTATGGTCTGGCATTCCTGTATGAAGTCTACACCCTGGTTTTTTAAGCTCTTGGGTGATAGATTGTTGTAGAATATGATGTTTTGTTGGACTGGTGTATCCTCAGCATGTTCCAATTCTTGGTCAACTGAGCTGAGATTGACTATATTGAGTTCATCATCAAATTGAGTCTTTCTATCTTCTTCTTCGTTGATTGATGTTGAGTCTGTCTCCATATCATCTAGGTCATGGAAAACTTCTTCATGTTCATCTCTTTCCCCCTCCATGGCAGGATCAAGGTCAGGTGGTTCATGGTTATTGATATAGGTATATTCATGTTTTTTGTGTTTGTTCTCCTCACCTTCTACATCTTCCACTTCGTTAGCTCCAGATATCTCCTTTCCTGTCTTGAGGAAGTTAATAGGAGTCCATGTTGTTCTTTCCTTCAGTAAAATTTCTACTGATTGTTCCAGTACTATCTTTAGTTTCTCCTTGCAGTGTGATGCCCTCTGGGATGCTTATTGTCCTTGTAAATTTTTTTCTCTTGCTTTGCAAATCCTTGCACTCCTTTGGGTCTTTAATGACTAAACTGATCATTTCTCCTAGTAGTTCTGTATCGACTTTATTGTTGTTGGGAGCGTTTCTTGTTCTGGCACTTCTTAGGTTAATCCCAGTTTGTTGCTTTTTGCTTTTTTCCTTTTATTTTTCTTTATGTGCTTTGTCCCACCTTGTGGTCCTTTCTTGTTGTTGTATACTTTGGCAGTCCTGTGTAGATTCTTGTTCTTATGAAATCACATTCTTACATCTTGTGATATCCATTAGTCCATCCTCTATGCCCTCTTGTAGGAGATTAAAAAGGTTATTGACCTCTGTTCTGTTGTTTCCCTGGTTTGGTCTTTGCTCTAGGCCTTTCTCATTGTTGTTGATCTTGTTTTGTTGTTGCACTATTGATGCCCCATTATTGTTCATCCCTTTGCCTCTTTTCCTTTCTACATTTTGCTTTTTGCCCTTTTGAGTGGTCTGGTTGTTCAATCTTCCCTCATGAGGTTCAGTGCTTTTAGGTTCCATCTGTTCTACATGTCTTCTTT